>LGRX02002399.1:0-65065 GCA_001247695.2 Cymbomonas tetramitiformis
ACAAACACAACCAACCCACCATGCTCAGCTGCCTCACAGGAGAGCTGTCCTCACACAAGCACAACCAACCCACCATGCTCAGCTGCCGCAATGGAGAGCTGCCCGCTCATGAGCATCTTTCTCGATGTACATGGGTTTTTACAATCAAAGCAAATGATTTTACACGTGCGTTGTGGCCATGCTCCTTTGCTGTTCGTGTTTTCAGGGGACGGGTTGTACCATCAGCCATTGCCCCGATCCCGCCTGGGCAGCTGAGAGATGCAGGAGACGCCACGTGGCCAGATCGCGATGGGACGATATGGCTATAGCGCCCTACTTTTCTCACTATCCCATTTGGATTGGGGCCCGGGTGGTGGTGGCAGGGCGGCAAGCTCTCTTCGATGGAGGGCGGGGTGCCAAAGCCAGTTGGGTTCGACGAGCTGGATCCACGCTTTGCAGCAATGTACGAGTCCTCCAAATTCGCAATCGATCCGACGGACCCAAGGTGCGGAGTCTCCTTCAGTTGAAAATCTAACGGACCAAACGGTGCGGAGTCTACCTCTGTTTGAGATCAGGACGCTTTCTTCGGGAGCCACCTTTGTCCCTGCCACGCTAGATTGTGCGTGGAGCCCAATTTGTTCGGATACGCCCTATGTGCGGCCTACCATCCGATTTTGTTTGAATAGAATGTGAAATATGTTTGGGAGTGGCTGAAACGCCGTCTGCAAGTGTGTGTGTAAATGACTTTGAGAACTGCGCAAGGGCATGAGGCATATGCACATCACTTCCGCTCTAATCGCTTTAGCAAACTCGATTTTGAACTAGCGTCTGAAATTGAAGTCCATCACAAGCCATGGCAGAGCGTATATGTCACACATCAGGGTGCAGTAGCCCGAGTTCCGCGCGTTCCCATATGTCACGGAGTGAACCTGAAGAAGGTTCATGTCAGCTTCACGTATCCCTGCTGATTCGGTAGCTCGGACCTTGGCGACGCGGAGCGTGACTCCGACGTGATGCTGAGCGAAGCCGGGAGTGCACGGACAGGTACAAGGCCACCGACGGAATGGTGGCCATCATGGCAGAAAGACAGAAGCGAAGGAAGCCACAGCAGGAAGATGGTGCGCCGCGCGGCATTCTGTATATGCAAAGCATTCACATGGCGGTGTCTCTGAACACCCACTCTGTATGCGCAGCGCTCCTCGCTTGGTCGCCCCCTCGGAGTGTGGGACCGTTTCGGCCCTTCAACAATCTAACCTTTTGAACAGACTGCTAAAGCTGAGTATGTTTTATGGTTGCTTTTCTGTTATTGTCAAGATCGTATGTCGAGGTCCGCCTGGACTGTACTGCAGGATCTTTGAGGCCGGTGGAGAAGCACCAAAAGAATGCAGTTTCAGGAGGGGAAGCGGCTTCATCGAAGTCAGAGCTTAAGACCCTGGTGGCATCGCTGAAGAGGAAGACTGCAACAGCAGGTATGCCTTGAACAACAATAGCAGCCCATTCTGGTCATAGGCGAGTGGGCCATCCACAAGGAATTCCATGCCTAAATGGAAGTGTATACTTTCAGACACTCTAAAGCTCTCCTCAAGGTTGCAGTGGGTGGCTGCGGGTGGGACTTCACATGGACAGGGTTGCACTCGGACAAGGAACTCCCGCGTCCAAAGAAAAGTGCTGCCAAAACCAAATAAGAGAGGACATTGGGGAGAAATGATGGGTGATTTTTTGTTTGTGCTGTGTATGTTACCCTGTGACATTTGTCAGATAGTCTATATTCCATGCTCTGTATCCGATGATTGTTGAGTATTTCAGGGATTTTGAAGCATGTAAGGGATATTGTACTAGTGGCCTGTAGCCTGGATGTTTACCGTGCTCTTTACAACCCAAAAATGATTATGGATACAGATAGTGCCTGGCATGGTGCCGTGCTATTTATTTTAGGAAGATGGCACGATGAGATGGGAGTTTTCATTTACACCAGTTTCCAGAATACCGTGCCTTCTTTATTGATTTTTATTCCTGAATTCGGGTGCAATAAATCATGGTCAAAAGTGTTGTTGATTGGTCGAAAACAACTAAATATTTAAAAGTTTTTCTGTGCGCAGCCCGCCTACCAATTGTTTGATTAATGGACTTTTAAAAAAAATAATACCGAGCATTTTGTTAAAATACCTAATTATTATCACTTTTCAGGCCGATGGGCTATTCCTTCCCACCTTCGGGGATCTTTGTCATAGTCGCGTGAAGCTGCGAGACGCTCGCCCAACTCCACATCGCATTCGGCCAGAAGGAGATTGCGGCTATGAACGAATGCCAACTTTTTAGGGCGGCCAATGAGGCGCTTCTCTAAGAAAAGTAAAAGTCTGTCCTCAGCGGAGAGCTTGGGTTCATGACGAGTTACAACAGGGTCGCAGTTCACTGCCATGGGAGCGACACCGCGCTTCACACCGAAGCTCACGAGTGACGCCTGTTGACGCTTGTCTAACTCACGGCGCATCTTGGCCATGTCACCCAGGGTCGTCGTCTTCCCAGATTTGCAAGAGACAGGGCTGCATTTACACAAGATACACACGGCCGAGTCTCCCGAAATGATATAGATACAGTCCCGAGTCCGCCGGCGTGTGATGGTGTGCAGTGAGAGCGATTTTGACGGGTCGAGCATAATTTTGCCAGTTTGTCATTGTTGGCGTAATTCGGCGACATTCAAATTAATTGCGGCCTTGTTGTTAATCGTTCTTTTAGTGGCGGGGCTATCTACCAATTAATTAATTAATCGATTTTTCCTTTCACCACCGTGAATCGAACAATTAATGGTTTGTTACTTTTTTTTACATAGGTCGTTTTGGGGCAAAAATAATTATTTGATTTTAAAATCAATAAAGAAGACACGGTAATCGTACGATCTATCTGGTATATATGCATATGCATGTGATACAACAAAACATCCGAAAAAGCTGCATCCGAGGAAAATGACCTTTTCCAGATGACCAAGTCGGCAAACCAGCATGACCTTAGGTATACAAGGTGAGAGGCGCAATGTGAAGCCATATAATGTGATATAATTCAACAACTGGGATTTTTAATACAATCTGAATGTTAACGCGCGTGCATATGCGACGGACCTAGACTCGGCAGCAACGTGTTATAATATTCAGAAGAAATATACTTGCTATCAACAATTTGAAGATTTGCATGTATCGGCATAGGAAAGTAGGTTGAATATTTTTTGGGCTCACGCTGCAATATGAATAGAACGAACAACAGGTAGGTACGTTAATTTAGGTAGTTTGTTTTCAGTCGTTGATCCACACTGGCCGAATTCTTTGAATTCGTTGTTTTTTTAGATACCGCGATTTTGGCGATTTTCTTGATTTCTTTTTGAATCAATCACGTAAGCCCGGTACGGTGTGTCGTGTTTATGCATTGCGTTTGAGCGCTGTGGATTGAGGTTTGGCACGTGACGTATCGTTCAGCTCCTTGCATATTAATATTGGTGTCAGTGTAGGTTGTTGCACATTCTATACGCCAACAGCAATTATTGATGGATAATGTTCCTAGTACACTAATGTTCACTTGGTCGAGGGCGGACCCTCCTCATGCACGCGTCGCTATATCGATGAACGAATCTGCAGGCAATGGTAGTGGTGCTTGACGGCATCGTCACCTTTTGCTGGACCATATCTGCATGATTTTTCAGCATATCCAGGTTTTTCCTCTCTCATCGAGTGGCGGAGTGCTCTTTGCGTTCCTGGATTGTTCCGTCCACTTGACGTCATATTTGCAGAATAATCCCGCTTAGATAATGGAAATACTGATATATATATATATATATATATATACACACACACACAACCTCCAGGCATGTCGAAATGGTACACTCGCATTTTTCGGATCCGCGCGTGAAATAAACGGTTCACGCGAAATACGACATCTCCCTCGTTACTTGGCCAAATCGTCGGAAATTTCGCTCAAATTGGACCTTGAGAAGCATTCTAGGACGCCGCAATCCCCACTTGTGTTACATTATCCCCACCCCATGTTCATGTCCATGGGGTGGGGTGGTGGGGGGATCATTCCGATGACGGGAAACATACGTGCATCCATAGCAAATATATGTATATATATATATATATATAAAGAGGATGCATATATATATATATATATATATAAAGAGGTATCAGAACCTTTATTGTAAGGTTCATATCTCACAATTGAAATGTCAAAGACACAGCAAACAAACAAACTCATTAAAATGCCAAAACAACAACCTGCTAGAAAAACAACATCCAAATTCCCAGCGTTCACCCATGTTGATAATCATGACGAGCCCTGCAAGCAATTCCGTAGCCCTGCGAGCCGTGCAAGGCAACCACTATCCGCTGCAACCAATAGGTCGAAAAGCTCCGCGTGTTCCATGTTGCATTATCCTCCTCCTGAAACCGCAATCGGTCTTGCCTGCGCTGTACACAACTGTCGAAGAACTTCCGTGCCGATTTCCTCAAACCTCCAAAAGACTCCATCGCAAAAGGCACGACAAGCGTGTGAGGCCAGATTATTGGTCCGTACAATGCCCTCTTGGCTCGCTCGTGTACCGAGCCGTCGCAAAAAAGTTCGGACGGGAAATGCATAATCGATGCATAATCGATCTAAATCCAAGATTTTAAATGTTTTTGGAAGTTACTAGCTAGACCTTATTAGGGCAAATCTAAGACCCCGTGAGAGAATTTTTTTCAATTTCTTTTTGTGCTCGCCGGGGGCGAAAATCGTTGTTTTTGGGCCATTTTGAGTGCGCGGGTGCTAGAGGAATTGGATATAAGATCGGGATCGCGTGTTTGAAGTTTGTGGGATCTTTTGGAAACCCTCACTAAACACTTTGTCGAAGAAATAATGAGAAAATTTTATTTGGGTGCTCGCCGGGGGCGAAAATGGCTGTTTATGGGGCCTGGACAGGCCATTTTGAGTGCGCAGGTGCTAGAGGAATTGGATATAAGATCGGGATCGCGTGTTTGAAGTTCGTGGGATCTTTTGGGGACCCTCACTAAACACTTTGTCGAAGAAATAATGAGAAATGTTTATTTGGGTGCTCGCCGGGGGCCAAAATGGCTGTTTCCGGGGCCTGGACAGGCCATTTTCAGTGCGCGGGTGCTAGAGGAATTGGATATAAGATCGGGATCGCGTGTTTGAAGTTCGTGGGATATTTTGGGGACCCTCACTAAACACTTTGTCGAAGAAATAATGAGAAAATTTTATTTGGGTGCTCGCCGGGGGCGAAAATGGCTGTTTCTGGGGCCTGGACAGGCCATTTTGAGTGCGCGGGTGCTAGAGGAAATGGATATAAGATCGGGATCGCGTGTTTGAAGTTCGTGGGATCTTTTGGGGACCCTCACTAAGCACTTTGTCGAAGAAATAATGAGAAAATTTTATTTGGGTGCTCGCCGGGGGCGAAAATGGCTGTTTCTGGGGCCTGGACATGCCATTTTGAGTGCGCGGGTGCTAGAGGAATTGGATATACTAAGATCGGGATCGCGTGTTTGAAGTTCGTGGGATCTTTTGGGGACCCTCACTAAGCACTTTGTCGAAGAAATAATGAGAAAATTTATTTGGGTGCTCGCCGGGGGCGAAAATGGCTGTTTATGGGGCCTGGACATGCCATTTTCAGTGCGCGGGTGCTAGAGGGAATTCATAATAACATCGGAATCAAGTGTGTGCACGTTCGAATCGTGGTGTTCGGCAATTATAACATGTGGAAAGTTATCAACATGCCACAATATATTGCAAGAATGAATGCAAGCATGAAAGCAAACCATGCATGAATGCAAGCACATGCATGCATGCAAGCATGCAAGCAACGGCATGAATATTGCAAGCATGAACGAAAGCACACCAACACTAGCAATACTCTAAAATCAAATTAACAATACGTAACAAACACATTATGTCCTACCTACCGCCGCCCAAAGTGTGGCCCCAGCAAATTGCAAAACTCATCAAAATTCAGGCTCGCATGGCTTAGATTAGGCTGACCACCTCCTTGGTTGCCGCCCAGCATAGCAGCACGCAACAGTTGCACCTGGTTCACAGACATGGTTGGCTCCACGTGCGGTTGCGCCTGCAACATCAGGCTGTTCATGCTCCCCCCCAGAAAGGGGCTCGCATACAGTATTGATGTCCAAGCCCCAATCCTTGCAACTGCGCAAGCTGAACCAGAGGGTTGTTGCCAGCCGGTCCCTGAGAAAGAAAGGGGTTCCCAGTCTGATACGACGCCGCCGGCATCGGAGCCACGCCAATGCCCATACCAGCCACGGCAGGCTCAGACGCTACCGGCGGCGCAATCTCGGCAGCAATCGTCGGCGCGGATTCGGCAGCAATCGTCGCCGCGGATTCGGCGGGTTTCGCATGGGCGACGACAGGTGGCTCGGGTTCAGGCTGTGTTTCTACCTCTGCCAACTCTCGCTTCAGTTTAGCAAGTGTCAGCTTTGCTTTCACGTCAGCGATCTCCCGCAGTACTGTATTTCCTGACTTGCTGTCAGGGCACATATCTTCCTAGAATGACTCTCGGCCCGGAATCAAGAAAAACACGTGTTTTTGCTAATTTTCAAATGTTTTCCATACTTAAGGATGAAAAATCGACCGGCCCGCTTTCGGCCCGGAGCTCTTTTTGGGCGCTGCTCTCGGCCCCGGGCCGGCCAATCCCCATAAGATATGATGTGTCCTGCTTGCTGTCACCTCCGCCTGTTCCGCCCGTGCACCCAATTGCAGCAAGGTTCTTGCCCCCTCGCGTCTGTTGGCGCTAACTGCCCCGTCCACTGACGGGGTGTCGTCCGATGGGGTAACAACACCTGCTCCCCATAGCCGCAGCGGCTCCAGCGTGGACAAGTCCAACTCCTCCTCCATTGCACCCTGCTCCCACCCTGTACCAGCGGCGGTAACCGGTGGCGGCATGCCCTGCTCCTGCAAGCGGCTGAAAGGGTCACCGGGTACAAAGGCATCTGCCCGGTTCAGAGCTCCCCGAGTTCTTCCAGACCTCGTCCCCGTGACTCTAGCTGCCGCTGGTGAGTGTCGCCTGGTCTCCTTCGACGCAGCAGCAGCCTTCGCCAGGGGGTGCTGTTTCTCCTTCTCAGCAAGATCCTTCGCCTCCTTGTCATCCCTCCCTGCCTTCGCCTTCGCTGCCAGTTCCTTCTTCGCTGCAGCAACCCTTTTACCTGATGCTTTCTCCGACGCCTTCTTTGCGGCAGCCGTCGCTGCCGCCGCCTTCTGCGCCGCAACCTTCCTTGCGGAAGCCGCCGACGGTGCCACCGCCTTCTGCGCTGGAGCCTTCTTCGCGGCAGCCGCGACAGTCGCGGCCTGCTTGGCGGGTGCTGCCTTCACGGCGCGTGCCGTGGCGGGGGCCGCCTGACCAGCAACTGCCTTCGCCGATGTGCCTTTCGCCTGTTTGGAAGCCGACGCCGTTGCGGCTGCCGTTCCATACACGGGCATCAACTCACCCTCCAGCAGGTCAGCATCCTTCCGCCGGTGATGGTTGAGACCTGAACAATCAGCGAAGATCCCAGCGCCGTAAGCCTCGTGAAACCTCAAGGAGGCTTCCTCCAGCATTCCCAGGCTCCCCTCCCTTGCCTCCTCGGCCATGACGTTCTGCAGCCTTTTGGCCCCGTCTTTTACCGTCAGGCCGCTCACGCGAAACAGCACCAACCGACGGGCACCCACATCCCCCACTTCCCATGGGCCGTAGACCCACAACGCCACCCCGTTGTTCGGCTTGCCAGGCTTCACTCCGGGGCCCGCAATCCAGACCTTGTTCAAGTGCTTCTCGTGGGAAACCACCCGACCAAAAGCCATATCACCCCGAAGACTGTTCCGCATCGTCACCTTCTCTTCCAGGGTCCGGGCGATCGTAGGCGACCCGCACTTAATCAGCTCGCAGTACTTTACCTCCTGTTGGAGTGCCGCCATGTTGTACTTCGAGATTGGCGGTTCGGGCAGCAGCTCCGTCGAGTCCACAGGGCGGACTTCCACCGCCAGTCCCACCAAGTCCCGTACCGGATACGTCTTGTTGTGCTCCGGCTTGCTGCCCACCATGTCGATGTAGAAATGCACGGACCAGCGCGGCCACCCCGTATACTTAAACTCCGCCCCCCCATGGACCAACCTGCCCGAAAAGATTAATACGCTCTTCGCGTTTAAGTGCACGGTTACAGGGGTCAACTGCCTGCCCGCATAGGTCAGAACTTTCCTCACCTTGTGCGAGCCAGGGTACACCACCAGCTGGTACTCGTCTGTGAACACCGTCAACACTCCGTACTCCCCCTGATCGACGTGCATGGCCTGTGCCTCCGCTCCTGAGTGCGTGATGAGGGCCGCCCGCGCCATTGGCCCCGACCGAACCTCCAAGGGCTTCTTGGTGACCTCCCCAAGCTTATCGATCAACTCACCACCCAGCGCCTCCAGCCGATTCATTAACCCTGTCTTCGCCTCCACGTCCACGCACAATCATGCGAAAGTCGTCCGGGGTGGTCTGGACCTCCATCCACCCCCTTGTCAGAGAAGTTCATGAAGTTGCGCACAACGTTCTTCGTGAGATATCCGTGGTGGAACTCTTCGTTCAAGGCCTCCAGCTTCACATGATCTGCTAAATGTGCAACAAAAAACTCCAAATGCTCCAGCTGCATTGCCCAGTCCTCTGGGTAATGCAGGCCTGGATGCGCAGGTCCTGCAGCAGCCTCCTTCCGAGGCACATCCTGCTGCCCACCTGCTGCCTCCCCTGCTGCCTCCTTCTCCCCTCCTCCTCCTTCGGCCCCTCCTGCCGCCACAGCTGCCTCCCCTGCCTCCTCCCCTGCTCCCTCCCCTGCTGCCTTCTGAGGTGGTGCCACCACATCGACCTCCATTGCTGCCTCCCCTGCTGGTGCCGCCGCGGCTGCCTCCCCTGGCTCAACCCCTGCTCCCTCCCCTGCCGCCTCCTGTGCTGGTGCCGCCGCGGCTGCCACCCCTGGTTCCTCCCCTGGTGCATCCTGCATTGTTGCCTCCCCTGCTGCCTCCTGCGCTGGTGCCGCCGCGGCTGCCACTCCTGGTTCCTCCCCTGGTGCCTGCTGCGTTGCTGCCTCCCCTGCTGCCTGCGCTGGTGCCACCACAGCTGCCCCCTCCGGTTCCTCCCCGGTGCCTCCTGCATTGCTGCCTCCCCTGCTACCTCCTGCGCTGGTGCCACCACAGCTGCCCCCCCCTGGCCCCTCCCCTGCTCCCTCCCGTGCCGCATTCTGTGCTGGTGGGGCCGCCTCCACCACCTCAGCTGCCGCCCCTGCTGCCTCATGTGCTGGTGCCTCCTGCATTGCTTCCTCCCATGGCTCCTCCCCTGGTTCCCCACACACGTTTACATACACGATTAGAAAACGCATTACCAGACTTCCAAAACGTTACAGCGATTATTCATACGCACGACTCTAGCTCATACGATCATTCCAATAGTATTTAAGGAAGGTGCGCACCGACAGGGTGACCCTTGTAGCTTGTGTCGTATTCTTTGGGTGCGTGCAAGCCAGCTGCCTCCACATTCCCGAAAACGGCAGGTGGCTTGAGGTAAACGCCCGCAGCCCCAGCGCAGTTCTTTCGCTGGCACCAGGCTGTGTCCTCCAGCTCGTTGCCCAAGCCCACCGCGCACACTGCTGTGGAACCCACGTTTGCAAATTTTGCAACTGTGGCCCACCTTCCCCATCCCGCAATACAGGCAGTGCTGACGGGTGATATCCCCGCAGCGTTTGCACTCGCCTTGGTACTGCTTCGCTTCCGTCGCGCAACCGGTGTGAAAGTGCCCTTGACAAAGGGTGCACTTTGTCGGTTGCACTGGGAGCATCGGGCTCTTGGAGCTGTGCGGGCAGTCCGGCACCACGCACAGCAGGCGAGCTGGAAACAGGTTTCTTTTTTTCGACGGTGGTTGATCACCACCGCCAGCTACGTTTGCAAGGCAACTGCTCCCACGGGATCCTCGCTTCATAATTAGTCAAACCTAATCAAGCAGTTCCCAGTTGACGCTGCCGTGTTCGTCTAGCTCCTCTGCCTCAATCCAAACTTCTTTGGCGCAAGGCAAACACGCCAGGGCGTATTGATGGTCTGTGATGTCGTACAAAGGGCAGTCCGGTCCGTACCAAAGATGGACTCTTGCTTTCTTATCGCAATAGTCACACTTGAGCATACTTGCGAGTCTTGCAACATTCCCTAACACATAACTCCCTTTTGGGCTTGCATAAAAATCATGCAAGACGCTTCACCGGCCGCGAGATCGAAGCTCCCCTGTGACTGGATTAATCTCGCGGCCGGTGAACTGTTTTTTCGTAACCGACAGAATCTGGTATAAATGCGAAAAAGGCTTCACCGGCCGCGAGATCGAAGCTCCCCTGTGACTGGATTAATCTCGCGGCCGGTGAACTGTTTTTTCGTAAACGACAGAATCCGGTATAAATGCGAAAAAGGCTTCACCGGCCGCGAGATCGAAGCTCCCCTGTGACTGGATTAATCTCGCGGCCGGTGAAAGGCAGGCTATTCGCTTCGCGCAAGTAGTGAAAAACAAAATGACGCTTTGGACATAGACATATGGCTACTATCCCGAGATCCTTGTGGGAGGACCTAGAACGCTCTAGATCCTCCCACAAGGATCACTTTTTCAATAATTTATTTAGGCACCCCACGAGCTTTCTACAAGTCAACGCCAAGGAATACTTTCCACATGGGACCTATACTAAGTAGTATGGTGCGTGGTTCGACGAGAGTCCATCATATATGCTCCTAGCTAACACATTTATAGCATGCCCCAACCAAATTTTGAACTGCTGCGTTTTTTAAAGCTTCAAAAACGGGGTGTATCTTCCACATTTTTTTGCCAATCGTGTATCGATCCTTTGCCACTATATACATGATATATCTCAAGGTATGCAGGTATATTCATCATGTTTGGGTCAAAATACGACTTGGGTCATGTATATTGGACACAACCCACGAACGCGGTCACATGGGTAAGATATACACACTCCTTAAGTATGGGGGCAATTTCGCATTTTGGACGTAAGTCTTGGTCCATTGCAAGCTTTGAGGCTAGATCTTTGCCTTGGTGAGTACTTCAGTACTTTAATATGACTTCAAAGTCTCCTTGGGATTTTTTGGGGATTTTCTGAACGTTTAGAACTACCGCTAGAGGTTCTGGAATACGATTTTCAGACCCTGATTATGATGGAAATATTGAATTTCGACGGCACTACACCATGGCATGCGCATATGCGGCGATTAATACGGCTAGTATGATATCAAAGGGCTTACAAAATTAGTTTTGGTGATACCCTCGAGGGTTAACAACATACGCACCAACCCGAGCTCGTGTAACAAGGCCTAGAGTTGTCGGTACCCTAGATCCTTGTGGTAGGATCTAGCATTTTAATTAAAATTCTGTGAAAGCACCCACCCAAACCACGCTAAGATTAAAGGTCAAACCATCGACATTTCAAGCAAACCAATGTTATAGATAATTCAAAAGGTTCATAAATATTGCCCCAAAGCATATGCCGGGCCAAGAAATACGACATACAACGTCGACATGCCCATTTGCGCTAGATCCTTGTGGGAGGATCTGGATTAAGGATAGTAGCCACATAGCGAGCGGCAATGAAATAGCAGCGCTGCGAATATATCTTGCCGCTTGTGAGCGGCCTTAGACATGGGGGACATGTCTACTCTTCGGGTTTTGGTGGACATGTTGCCTTGGTTGCAAGGCATTAGCAAGGGGGCCGACGATTTCCCCACGGTGTTCCCTGTAGTTGCAACAGATGTTGAGCGTGGTCTGAAACTTGCATCTGAGATCTCTGCATTCGCAGAGTACTGGTTGGATGTGGTGCGCCATGTGGCGGCCCCTGTGGCGGCCCCTGTGGTGTCCGCTGCGGCTTCCCCAATGGCGCCCACGGTGGCTTCCCCAATGGGGCCCGCGGTGGCTTCCCCAATCGCGCCTCGTGTAGCGACGACGCAAACATCGACCGCTTTGAAACGACGCACTGCAGCAAGGCGACGATAGGTGGAATCTCGCGCGAGGAAGCGTTTAAGAGTAGACGATCCTCTCCCAGAAGAGCGGGGAACGGCTGCAACAGTTGGAACGAGTATGCCGCGGGGAAGCAGAGGTCACTGGAACAGTAAGTTAAAGGCGGTGTTCGAGAATGCGCCTGAAAGTTTCATACCAGGCGCGATTGCAAACTTCCTCAGGACGCTCGACAGCGGCACCCAAAATGCAACGCGCGGTAGCATTCGTTCCGTAGAGGATCGCGTGGGGCTGAAAATAGTTAGCAGTTTGCGTGCGTCCTTCGCATCACTGTCAAGCAGCCGCTGCAAACAAGATCGCGACGTTCAACTGGCAGGAGCAGCGATGGCGTTTGGAGCAGCGTCAGATTCAGTCCCGGAGGTCGCCAGAGTTTTGGGCATAAAACGTATGGTGGTCACCACAGGGCAGGTAGGGCACCAAAACTTGCAGGCTGGAATCGGACTTGGGCTGGCAGCACGGCGAAGTAGCGGGCTGCTGAAGGGCTTGGTGACTGAAGCCAAGACGAAACTGAAGGATATCATGAACGCGGAAGTGGCGAAGAAAGTAAGGGAGTTCTGGCTCAGCCCTGGGATAACGCGGGTGTCCACCTGCAAAAGGGATGTTATCCAGGCCCGACATGAAAACGGGACAGTTGAGAAGGCTTCAAAGCAGTGGCTTGAAATGACACAGCTGGAGGTGTTCAGAAGGTTTCAGAAGAAGGAACCTGACGTGAAGATTGGCTTGAGGAGTTTCGAGCAGAAGAAGCCGCTACAAGTCCGCAGACTTACCCGCAGGGACACGATATCCTGCTGTTGCAGATATCATGAAGACTTCCGGCTGGCGTTGACGTCATGCAACCGGGCGCACGAGACATTGCATTCGAAGTGTGAGTGCGGGGATAGCACGTGTTGCCCACTCGTAGGGGGGCAGAGAGCAGTCCTATCCAACCGTAAGCCGACAGCGGCGGACCCGGAAAAGGTATGCGGGCGGTGCGAAATTGGTGCGTCCACGTCAAAGTTTGTAGCGTCGTTGCTGTGCCCGAAGCGTACGCTGCCAGACGGAGAGCCCGCGGAGTTTCACGCTATGCGGTGCTTGGATCAGTCTTGCGAGGTTTGCGGCGGGTTACAAAACTTTAAACTGTGCGAGGCGGAGATAGCAAAGGCGGGGCAGGAGGTGGAGTGGAGTACATATGAAAGCAAGGTTGTGGGGTTGATTGGACGAGGAAGGTAATAACAAGCACCGAGTACAGTTTGTGCAGAAGCACACCCCAGTTGGGGAGCGCGTGTCCAAGTTGCATGGGTGCCTGCTCGGGCATGTACCCGGGGAGTCCAAAAACTGCTTGTGCTCGGGCAAGTTTGTGCAGAAGGCACCGGACACGGACTCGGGCTGGGCGGTGAAAGAACTGGACGGGGTGGGTGGTCGGCCTTGTCCATTTCTGAAGCCATATGCATACCATTGCTTCATGGCCCAACATTCCATGAACATGTTCAACAAGTGCAAGGAGATTTTGCCCTTGGGCCACTGCCTCCTTCTCTTCGACTTCAGCGAGAACCACGCCTTGAACATTCCGCGGGCCATCCAATCCTTGCATTGGATTGTGAAGCAAGCCTCGCTACTATATATGCTGCGTGCTATGGCGGCATGCGGTAAAGGAGGTGGACGGGGTAGAGTCCACAGAGGAGAATCCTGTCATCGTGAAGGATTGTCTTTACTTCATGGGCGACAACATGCCCCATAGCCACCGCTCCATCCAGCACATGCGCAAACTCATTGTGAAGGAGTATTTCCAGAAAAGAGGTATTCCTCTACCCGAGTTCATTCACGAGTGGGCCGATGGGAGTGCGGCGCAAAACAAATGCGCAACTGCGTTTGCGGATGTGGTGGAGAGCGGGCGCCCGATGGAATCGATGGGTCCGTGGGCTTGGCATATGGTGTCAACGCAACTTCTTTGAGACTTCGCACGCACGAGGTGAGCAAGATGCAATGGGAGTAGCGGTGAAGCATGAGGCGAGTTTGGCGGACATGGCTACCACGGATAAGTGGTATGGGAAGATACTGAATGCTAGGGATTTGTATGAATTCTGTCTGGAGCGACTGCAATTTGCGAAGGACCAAGGGTCCAACCGGCGCTCGGCATTTGGGCGGCGGTTCTTCTTTTTGGTGGAGGACGGCGACGTGGACGTGTCGGGACCGGGCTGCAACACGGTGGATGGCACCTTGGCGTTGCACTCGGTGCGGGCGGGAGTTGGCTTGATGGTGGGGCTGAAGCGAGATCGGCAATGTTGTTGCGATTATTGCTATGCCCAATGTGAGAAGCCGCAACCGGATAGTGAAGGGTGCCATTACAAGAGTCATGTGGATGAATGGGTGCCTTTCACCTTGGTGGAGGCGGCGGTGGGGGGGAGCGGCGGACGAGAATCCGTGCAGCGGAGCATGCACACGAGGTGGCGCAAGTGGAAGTATCAAGAGGAAGTCTTTGCACGCCCTTCGGGGGGAGATGAGCTGCACCCATATTATTTGGTAAAGGCGTTAGGCGGAGTGCATCAAGTGCTAGACGCGGACGGCATTAAGGACGACTACTACACACCGGGCGAGGGGGGAAGGGCGGGGGCGGGGGTGCATGCTACCCCTGGCGAGTTCGTTGTTGAAGGCAGATTTTTGGAATGGCGGGATGATAATACATGCACGGAGTATTTTGTAGACAATAGCATGAAATGTTTGACCTATTCACATCATATAGTGTGTGTGGAAGTGGTAGTGAAGAAGCGCAAAATATATGGACGGGAGTATTTCACTGTACCAGAGGCAGAGCATCATCTTTGGATTTGACAACTGTGACACAGCGCCACATGTCACTTCCTATAATAGAATTTGGGTGACCGTCACCGGTAGACGGGAAACACCCGTTAGGTATTTATGTTATCTCTCTCTTTATCAAGACACACTTTACCGTTCTGATATCGTAATCCTTAACTCAGGGTTTATTTCTCAGTTAGATATATATTACTGCCAAACTATATATCTACAGGTTTGGCCCACTTTATTTATGCCCGGGATTGCCACTATGAGTGGCTAAGCTCAGACGCACTTTGGGATGGAGTGAGGCGCTCCGCGCCGATAAGGAGTGCTGCCGGTCCTGGTATGGCCTAATTTTTTTGGAGGTTGATTTACGGCACCGCAGCGCGGAGGAAAATTTTCTTACGGGATTTAACGTTGGGTGGTTTACGTTTTCGGTTGGATCCCACACCGTTGCGTATCGGCCGCCTACTCCACCGACTTCCGGAATTATTTGATCTCTCACGGCTGCTGTATCGGCGACCCGCGCGTTTCTTGGCCGCCCACGGCTGCCACATCTCTCACGTTTTCATTGCCTCACTCCGCCCCTTCAGTCCTTCTCATTATGGTTGCTTCCAATCGAGCCACCGCTAGCATGGCGAATCGCCGACGCGCATTATCCACGATTTTTGATTCAGAAGCTGCGAGACACGCGAACACTCCAGTCACACCGCCGGCAGCACAGCCGGCTGCAAATTCAGCGGGAGCTACAGTAATACCTCACATTTAAGGAAATGCTGGGTTAAGGAAACAGCCAGATTTTCGGGGGGGCGGAAAAATGCGAAAAAAGCTGGGCTGGAAAAAAACATTAAGAAAATGTACCCAAATAAGGAAATGAAGGCTGCCGAATCATTTCGTTAACGGAAATCAGAATGTCATATTAAGGAAACGAAGGCTAGCTGAACATCAGGAAATTCCATTATTATTAAGCTCAACCGTGTCACTCTGCATTGATGCTTTCTCGGTCTCACCGCTGGGACTCTCATTGAGTGGCGCTTTGGCCTTGATACGCGTTATGACTATCGACTTCAAGTCGTCGTAGTCTTCCTGACTAATCATCCCACTTTGCAAGTCAGCATGTAATTCTCGCAGTTCCTGGCGACTGCTCGGATCCATGCTGAATTTAAGAGAATGCGCTGGCTGACTGCGCTTTCCAATCCCTAAAAAGAAATGGATTTAAGAGAAGAGGCTGGCTGACGCTCGAATCGCGTTTCCTTTTCGTTAGTCATTTCGGTAAGAGGCTGACGCTGGCGGGGGGGTCAGAAAAATACGGAAAAAGCTAGGCTGGCTCCAAATTCCTGTTTCCTTAAAGGTGAGGTATTACTGTACGTTCCTGGCCTCGGTGCGTACCCTTCAGAGGGAGCACTTCGACATGAAGGTGTCCAAGTCCGTTCGTCAAAAGTTGTTCGAGGACAAAAACGGGCGATTTTCCGGGACTGAGTGCCACGCATCCGCACTCTTCGCCAGGATGGTCTCTGCGCTGCAGACAGCATTTGTCACGGAGGACATTGGCTTTGCACCCCATTTTCCTGCTGGACGATGCTACCCTGCCCGTCCGCGTGGAGGCCAACAGCTTGTTGTTCTCCGCGCTCGAGCTGATGGTTGACCCCTCGTCACCCGCAGCGGACTGGATGGACTCATCGCACTCCAACTTCCCGTCCGACGGTAAGCGTGTACTGCTTGAGTTTGCCCGCCGCATGATCCCGGCGGGTGACCCCTTTCAGGGACAGGCAGACATGTTGGGAGTTCGTATCTCTGCGGGCGTGGACCCCCATGACGCGATCGGGGATTTCAACGCCGCGTTGAAAGCTGCGAGGACGAGGGCCACACTCCTGGACGAGGACGTCAAGGCCCTCTTCATCAAGCAAGGCGCTCCTGGACACTGTCTTCTACCAGCCGGTGGTGTCCCGTCTCCTTCTTCACGATCAACGAGCCGCTCATGACCTTCTCACCATCCAGCAATGGGTGCGTGAATGCTACGCCGCGCACGTGAAGGCGGGCACGCACCACCACGGCGTCCGCACACCGGTATTCTCACGGCACGCATTTCATGGAGGGGGCCACCGATGACTCCGGTGGACCCGGTGAGCTCGCGGACTCACGGACGATGGTCCTCGACTTGAAGCGGCAGCTCGCCGCATTTGTCGCCTCCGCCGAATCCGAGCCGTCCCCGCGGGGATTCACTCCCCGCGCGGACAAACTGGACCGGCGGCCCAAGACCCGATTCGCAGCCTCGCCCCTACCTATGTAAGGGGGGAAATTGGTCACAGTCCATCTCGAAGAAGGTCGCCTTTCACCGCGACACCGGTGCGACCGTGCCGTATTGTCAAAATCAGGTGTGCGCGAAGGGCAAGGCACGGCATTGGCATCGGGACTGCCCGAACGGGGGCCGGACCGGCCTCTCGGCCTACGCTTTCGCGCTGAGGAGGCCGAGAACTCGGTATTGGTCGCGAAGTTTCAACATGCCATCGACCACGACGACGCCGAAGAGTTCGACGCCCTTTGCATGCTCGCGGGCGGGAAGCCGGACATCTTCGCCGACCTCTCCGCGTGCTCGTTCTGCGAAGAGAACGGTGAGGCCCTCGTGTCCGCCGTCACCGAGTTCTCGGACTTGGCACGCACGGCTGGGGCATCAACTTTCAACGTCGACACTTTCACCGCCGACGTGCCGGTGGTGTCGGGGCCGGGCGCGCACTCCCCGCCCGCGTCGGTTGAATCCGACGAGGAGTGGACCGGTCCGCCTAACCCCTTTTGCCCTCCCGTCACCCGCACCTTTGCCGACTTCATTGAGAGCACGGGGATTGCATTGGGGGCGCCCGACGAGCCGTCCGTGAGCATGAACTTGCTCTCCGCGGCCGAGGCACCGGGGAGCGTGATGGGCTACGAGCCCGCAATCTACGTCACGAGCGACGACGACGACGAGGATGCCTCGGTTGCGCTGCCGCAGCCACGGTACGGCTGTGGGATTGGCATTCCGGGCTTTGGGGGGTCTTTGCTTACCGCATCTTTGGTGTGTGCACTTTTCGTGATGTGTGCTACCGCCGCACCGCACACCGTTTCCGGTGTCGGTGGTGCCGATGCACGTGCATGCGCGGCTCCGCCGGTCGGTGGTGCTGCGTGGACTGCCTCCGCAGTCCCAACTGCGGCAACTTCACCGCCTACACCGTTTCATGACGATCTTGGCGACGCGGTGGGTGGTGCGAGGCCGGATGCTATTCCTCCGCGGAGACAGGCACGGTTTCGGGCGCTACGACAGGGATTCCGCTCCCACGGCTTTCTCCCGCTGCCGCCAGAGCTCGTGGATCCCGATCCACCAGTTCCCTCTTCACCGCCTTACTCGCCGCCGCCGTACTCGTCCGAGGACGAGGCGCCGAGCTCTAGAGACTCCGCGGCTGAGATCGAAGATTCCTTAATTTCGTCTACGCATGATTTACCACCGGCCGGCAACTACTGCACCCTCACGCTGCTCCGGGCTGGCCGACCAGTTCCGGGGACCTCTAGTGGCTGAAGATGGCTTCCACCGTGCCTGCCTAGAGATTAGCTGGTGATTAGCTTTCTAGATGTGCAGAAGAGCTCTCTGAATTTGAGCTATGTTTGGGGTTTTAGCACTTAACAACTGTATCTGACAATCTTTGCTGTGAGCTGGGACCGCCCTGACCAAGAGTACAACCCCCCAGCTGTGCTACAGTTTCCTCCTGAAGTTGAGTAGGGGGTTTGTTGCTTCGTTTCACTTCTAGCTCCGGTCACCACCCTAGGTGGTGTGCTGGATTTGACACGGTGACACCCGAAACTGTCACATGTCACTTCCTATAGTAGGCTGGGTGACCGTCACCAGTAGACGGGAAACACCCGTTAGGTATTTATGTTATCTCTCTCTTTATCAAGACACACTTTACCGTTCTGATATCGTAACCCTTAACTCAGGGTTTATTTCTCCAGTTAGATATATATTACTGCCAAACTATATATCTACCACATCAGCGGATCCTAGCGTCCCTTGTGTAACACGATATTTGATAAGTAACGTTTGTACTATATGCTTGTATTTATAATGTGAAAGCCCATATGATGGCAACCGACATGGTTAGGTTGTATATGGATATTCCTTTAAGTTGCACCGACCCGCGCACTCAAAATGGCCATTTCAGGCCCAAAACCAGCGTTTTTGGCCCATTTTCGCAACCCGAAGTCAGTTTCAATGATATTTTTCGCGACAAAGTGTTATTGGAGAGGCCCCCCAAAAGGTCCCACGAACTTTAAACACGCGATTCGGACACCTAATCAAAATCCCCTAGCACCCGCGCACTCAAAATGGCCATTTCAGGCCCAAAACCAGCGTTTTTGGCCCATTTTCGCACCCCGAATTTTTTCAAAGATGTTTTTCGTGACAAAGTGTTTAAAGAGGCCCCCAAGAGGTTCCTCGAACTTCAAACACGCGATTCGGACACCTAATCAAAATCCTCTAGCACCCGCACTCAAAATGGCCTTTTCAGGCCCCAAAAAACGTTTTTGGCCCATTTTCGCAACCCGATTTTTTTCAATTTTCTTTTCTTGACCGAGTCTTGAGAGGGCCCCAAAAATGTCCCACGAAGTTCGACACGCCATTCGGATACCTAATCAAAATCCTCTAGCACCCGCGCACTCAAAACGGCCTTTTCAGGCCCAAAAACAGCGTTTTTGGCCCATTTTCGCACCCCATATTTTTTCAAAGATTTTTTTCTTGACCGAGTCTACAGAGAGGGCCCCAAAAATGTCCCACGAAGTTCAGACACGCCATTCGGATACCTAATCAAAATCCTCTAGCACCCGCGCACTCAAAATGGCCTTTTCAGGCCCCAAAACAGCGTTTTTCGCCTCCAGCGAGCTGAAAAAAAATCAAAAAAAATATCTCACCGGGCCTTAGGATTGTCCTGCCCATGTCCCGCAACTCCTAAAAGTTGTAAATGTTACATTATGCATGTGACCACTTTGTGACATCCGAGCTTTTTGCGACGGCTCTATCGCCGAAGCCCGCAACGGCTCCCGAGCAGCCCGGTCTAAATACGAGGCACAACAAGGGAATGCAAGGCTCGCGTCAGTCACGAGATGTCTGCCTCGTCAATCATGGTTGAGCACTGTGATGCCGGGCTTCCAATCAGGCGAATGCCCATGATGATTGCGATCCTCCACGACGACAAAGGCTGGGTCAAAGACTTGCTTTAGCATAGATGCCAACACGTCACGAACGGCATGATGCGCCTTGATAGCCCATCCATGCCGGTTACAGACAAGGTAGTGGTAGCCAAAGGGGTCAATATAAGCACCACACACACATGTATGCACACCAGCAGGAATAGGCATCGGGGCACCCAATTGCAAAACCAAGGCGACAACCGCCTGAGTTGGGAGAAGCCAAAAAGAAGGCGACGCGGGAATGGGTGCGAAGTGAGCAGTGGCGCCACGTAGCTGCGTGAGAAAGGGAAAGCAACCGAGCTCGAGAGGCGGGCGCAGCTTGGTCAAGTAATCAAGCCAGTCGGATCCGTTCAAGACCGCAGATAGGTCCTTCTGCAACTTGATTTTGGGCTTCGCAAAGAGACCCCACCCAACCTCTGAATCCAACTCGGTCAAATCCACTGACGGGAAGGGATGATCACCTCTCTCCGGGCCTCAGCCACTCGGTTGTGCGAAGTATGCCTGTATGTAGTGATGAATGGAGGCTTTATTCCAATCTCCCCGCCGCCAAACCTTCCCCGTGACTGCAAATGATAGGGAGGCAGCACTCCTCCAAGGTGGCACCCTGCCGAATACCCCCTATCGTACTATGCACGCATGCGGACAAGCCCCATAGTGCGCCTAATTCTGGTATTTGAATTTTGCTATGTTCGTTCCATAGCTATCGATCGATATCGATAATTCGCAATATTTTGCGATTGAAATCAAGTGATTCCGCGTAATCCGAATTTTGATCAATCGGTACTTTTATGATAATTTACTGATATCGGGGAAAAAAATGTATCGATTGATTTCAATATTCTGATATATCACGAATGTCGGTATATTCGTCAAATTGATACCTGGCCTTGATGTGGACCGGGCTGCTCGTGGAGCCACTGCTATGGTACATGGGCGAGCCATTGAAGAGGGCGTTGTACGGGCCAGTCTGGCCTCACACGCTTGTGCCTTTTGCGATGGAGTCTTTTGGAGGTTTGGGGACGAAATCGGCGCGGAAGGTCTTCGACAGTTGTGTACGACGCAGGCAACACCGATTGTTTCAGGAGGAGGATGCTGATGCAACATGGAGCACGCGGAGCCGTGAGCAAACATACAAACCCATTCAAATACCAAAACAACTACCAAGATAAACAGCATGCCATCACCGATGCTGATAATCATGACTAGCCCTTTAAGCAATTCCGTAGCCCTGCGAGCCGTGCAAGGCAAGGTAGGCAACCACTATCCGCTGCACGGAACCAATTATTATATACATGTAACATACATTATGTTTGTCGGACAACAATCAAACTGTAGGGCTCGTCATTGTAAGCTAAAGATGAGCTAATATGATACTTCGGATGTTTTATTGTCGGATGATACGGCGAACGGCCAGGCAGATCATGCAGGCGACACCGCATCAATGCAAGGGGTGACAACAGGCGATAGTGACCCCCCACCTTATGGTGGGTTGAAAGTCAGTCTCCCCACGACAATCGGCGTGCATTCTACCCATCCGGGGATGCTTCCTTGCACCTTTTTCTTAATGCAAGTTTTTTTAATAATTCATGGGTAAACCGAAACTGTACCGCTAGACCAGAAGCCCGAAAAAGGTGAGCCAGGCCGGGAATCGATCCCCGGACCTCTCGCATGCCGGGCGAGCGCTCTGCCGTTTGAGCTACTCAGGCTATTGATGGCGATCCGGGTGCGGTACAGAGTACTGAATCCCCACAGTGCCACGTAGACGTTGAGGAGTGACACACGAAGGAACACACCGGTTTTCCCCCAATCTGCCGTTGTCGGTACCCCGCTGGTTCCGCGGGGCACGCGGCTGGTTCCGCCGCGACTGTTGGGGGAAATAATTTGCGTTCCTCATGAATAATCTAAGATTTCGCGATATAATTCGTATTATGTATCAAGATTTCTGTGGCTAGAGTTGCGGTCCGGTCAATGCTAACGGCGTTAGGCACCACCGCCGCCGTGTGCTCGTGTCCCAAGGGGGGACACAAGGCGGAACTCAACTACCCCATCCTTATGGGAAGTGAAGATTGGGTTCCCCATGATTGAAGGGGCTCCGAGTCACTCTACAGGGGTTTTAACCCTTTTCGGAGGGGGAAGGCGGGGGAACCGGATTCAGGTTTACGACATCACAAGTTGATAATAACTACGACTCGCAAGTTCTCGAAAGTGAGACATGGTATGCACATTAAACCACCACTCGATTCTCACGTAAATAACGACGAACTCACTTGAATCGCAACCTTTTTGAAATTCGATAAAGTGGCAAAATGCACGACACCGAGTTGAGCATACGACATTATTGCTATTATGCTTGTGGAATAACACAAAGATATTCGAGTACGAGATACCTTCCTTTCGTAAATATTCTTTTTCAATAATATTTAATAAAGTTTCTAGTAGTTGTGAAATATTTTCTAGCTAGTGTATTCATCCGGGAGAAGATTTTCCATTTACAAACGAGAATCCAAGTTAAATGTTGGTTCAAACGTGGTACTTATACCAATTTAGAAACACCGACATACTCTCTCTAGTACATCCATACTCCAACACCAAAAGTAGCACATAACTTCTCTATTCAAATCTTAGAGGTGTACAAGGCCAAACTGGGGGTTGGATGCTATCGTTTAACATATCGAAGTTCACATCGAGTTGCGCCTCTAGCGATTCTGATACACACACCTACATGCACAATTCAAACTCTTCGGGAAATCTCTTCCTCCAACCACATCGCGGCATGGACGTGGGGAAGACAAGAAGGATCGACAAAGCACACCGGACACAAAAGGGAAGGGTGTGAGATCTAAAACAAGGAACAAGTAAGTACCAATGCGAAGTGCTCCTTGAACGCCATAGCGCTCGACATATGTGTTCGCATGGCTTGTCCCACTGTCCAGGGCTGCTTCTCGTAGATCAACCAAGGCTTCATTCGCAGGTTCCTATCCAAGCATTCATCCCACGCATTTGGGCTATTCACACAACATAGTGGGAACCTCAAATTAGGTTAATATTGTGGAGCATGATCTGAAACCCAAAAAATGTCTTTACGTTCACCTCTGATCCCGGGTCTATTCTTTGAGCTCCTGGACGCTGGCGTGGAGCTCGAAGTCGCCCGGCCCTTTCTCGACGTCCTGGACAGGGAAATTGCAAGCCATGTTAATATTACCTGTGAAAAACATGCGCAAGCTAGCATAAAACAGGAGGACACGCATCGCAACCACTGGAACGCGCAACTAATAACTTATCAAAAACCAACAGTTCAACCAACAGTTCCGTGATAAATTGACGGATAACGTAGTTTGGGGCAAGCGTTGAAAGGTGTCGTCAAGGCCTCACTTTCTTCGCGGCGAAGCTCGGTTAGGGCAAACCTACGCCAAGGTGACCAGACGCATATCCCAATCAGGATCCAACTCTTAACACGACAGCTTAATACACAACCAGCAGCATATTGGTGGAAGAACCGCAAACTTTTCCACACAGCTTCGCACCGTTCGGCCCACGATTCTGAAAGTTCCCACATTTCTTCCACGGCCTCCGAGTCATCTTCATGTGCATATTTCTGTCCCGAGATGTTCAAATGAGCGTGAGACTCAAAATGAGAACCGTCTAACTGCTGCGCGCTGGTATGTGATTCTGCAAAGCCGTGCTTTGAGCTTTCGTATGGCGGCAACGGCGAAAGCACTCCTAAGTCCTTGTAGCAGTGATAGGGATAGGGCGGCATGGCGCATTCCCACGTTGGAGGGAAGCTCTTTTGATTCCTTGGAGGATCTGGAGGTGGGGTTCCTGGAAGGGGAGGTGGAAGCAGCCACCAAGGTAAAGGTTGACTAAAGTCCGGGCAGGGGAGGGGAGGGACGCTGCTTTTTGAAGCGCAAGTGGGTGAGTAACAAGACGGTGTATTCCGTAGATCCTCTGCATCTTTTTCCATATTAGTAGTCACACATTGAATTGAGGTTTGCTAGGGTTCTGAGGCAATCCTGGGGTTGTAGTGGTAGTAGCATTAGTAGTAGAAGTAGTGTAGTTGCATGGCATAGGAAAGATTGCACCTAGTAATCGTCGAATTCTTCAACCCTTACCCTATGCAGGGAGATTCGCCACATTATTTTGTAATAGGGGCTTGGGCCAAGCGAAAGTGAAGGTTGCATTTTTTTTTCCCGGTGCAGTTTACGGGCTCAGGGAATCCAGTTACTGTCGTGTGTCACTCGACTGCTTACTCTTGTCCTACTCTCACAAGTCAGAGCCTCCGGACGCGGCGATTTTCTCCCGATTTTATCGATTTTTTTAATTTTTTCTGTGGTAGTCCGGAGGTTACGAGCTGCTTTCCATTGCTTTCTGTCGAGAATCGCGCGATCGGCCGCGCAGCGGCCGAACGGACGGGAGGGGAGGAAACTAGAAACGATGTGCGACATGCTAAACCCGAATATCTTAATTTAACCCCTAAACTGGTGTAAATATTTCGGCCCTTTTTGGGTAGTTTCGTGTTTTGTCACTTACAAGTGGCATCGGTTGCATGCACGTGCTAGCTAAATCAACCATCCCTTAGGCATCGATTGGCCCAACATTTTGATAGGTTATACGCATATTTTGACGCAATATATCCGCTAATATATCGAAATTGCCGTCATAATTTTGGGGGTTTCCAAACACAAACCTTTACAAAGCCATTGATTAAAAACGGTATGGACAGCCCACAACCCATGGGACACCTTCAGAGCATCGGCTTTGATCATAGCTTCACGTTGATATGCTGCTTGGGGTATGGATACCACGTTTACGTGTCGCTTTATACGCTTATTGTATAAAAAAACAAACAAAAAACAGAAAAAAATATCATATTCTCAATGTTTTCCATACTTAAGCTCAAATTTCATCATTTTGCAGTTTTTTACCACCATACTGGATATATTTGATGCATTTACGATGAATGGTCATTTGGACGATGCCATATTCCATCCGGAATGCATTCGGGTCCACGGCAAGCGTCTAAAATGACGAATATCTACATTTCATCTCGATTTTCTGCTTTTCACACAACGCTTTCCACACTTTCGAGGCACTTTTTCATGGATGAGAATGATGCTATGTGAGATATATAACATGCATATATCTAAAAGGCATGCCGGATGTGACACCCCGTGTGTGTCACAGTCCTCTGTCTGTACTAGTACTCCGTACAGTACGGCTGTCACAGGTTCAGGGTTTCGGGCTTAAGCCGAGCGACACTCAATCTAACTTCACTTCTTATGTTATCTTAAGTGTAAGCATTCTGTGTTTCAACACCTCAGTATATAGTCAGCACTATATATCCCACAGGTTATGGTGCGCCAGGCACCTTCCACTACTTTTGATTGCATGAGTGGCTAAGCCACTCCGCTTGGTGGGGCGTTGGGGGCCCGATTTGATGTCGTGATTTTTATAATAGAACAGGTGATATATGATAATATATTAACTGTCACTGAGCGGAAAAAGGGCAGTCGTGTCAAGCTGGTGAAGTCTAAAGTTTACTCAACATTTGTTATTATCAACTTTAGACTTCACCAGCTTGACACGACTGCCCTTTTTCCGCTCAGTGACATTTAATATATTATCATATATCACCTGTTCTATAAGGTTATCGCCCACGCACCTTCAGTGTTAGCTTGGTTTTTGTTCTCTAGTTCGCTTCGCGCCCTGCGACTCTAACCGACATCTATTCGACATCTCCGACATCCCGACATCAGCGCCGGACCGCTTTACATCAGCACCGGCCGACACAACATTAAGCCGCCTCCCGACATCTATTCGACATCTACCACCGTTTTTTTTTGCTGCACACCCAGTGTGCTCAAATTCACCGCTGGACAAACGTTATTTTATTCCCGCAATGGCCTCTACCCGACGTGAAGGTCTTGGTTCGGCTCTGCGTGCTGCCCGCACGCGGGGAGCCTCCACCCCGTCACATTCGCCCTCAGGATCACAGAGTACTCTTGTTTCATCCCGTGGACGCCGTAGGATTGTAGGGACATCCTCATTGCGGTCCAAGCCGACATCATCGGTCGACGCCCCGACGGCTTTCGACTATTTCAACGACCCCGACGTGTTGGGGACCACGCCCGTGGAGGAAGGCCGGGAAGATGAGTACATCGAGCAACTGGCTTACGCTTTTCAGTACGGCAGCGACCTCCTGTCCTTCCTCAAGTCCACTGGTCTCAAGATGCCCGCTGGCTTCACTCTGGACACTGCGACTGCCGACGTTGACTTCAACGCCCTGCTTTCCGGATTGGCCCATGTGCTGTATCCCGTGTCTTACCACGAGGCAGCGAAGCTTCTCGACCTGGAGCATGACCACGAGTTTTACCACGTGACCGTCAACGAGCTCCTCTTCACCATTTTACCCCACCCACTTCGTGGTAACGCTCTCAGCGTGTATCACGAGTGTGCCCGCCACCACCCCGCTGACGGCCGCTACGCACTGCAGCGGCTGCGCTACGAGGTCGAGGGCGTGCCCGACTCCGACGGCATGCGTTTCTGGACCCAGCTGCGGGCGGTTGTGCTCAACGAGATCGAGGACCCCGCTCCACAGCTTGCCCTGATTCGACGCCTTGGTGACCGCCACCAAAAGCTGAAGCCCAACTACACCGACTCGGACCGCGTTGCGGACCTTTGGCACGTGTTGTCCGAGTCCGCCAAGAAGTCGCCGTACGTAGCCCCCCTTTACTTGGTTGTGCTACGGGAATTGCGGGCGGGTGCCATGTTCACATTTGCCCGCCTTGCACTCCGCATCCGCCTTGCATTTAGGGACGAGAGCCCCCTCGCCACACTCTCTCCCACTTCCGCCCCTCCCGCCGCTTCCGACATTCCGCCCGAGGGTTCCGGCTACCGCCCCAAGGGTGGCGGCCAGAAGCCCCCTCATCCCGCTCCTCGCCCCGTTGCCATGGCCCTCCGGGCGCAAAAGCAGTCATTGGCGCCCTTGGAGGGCAAGTGGGTGGCCGACACGCCCAACTCGCTCTACCGTAAGTGGTCGGGTACTGGGTTTCCCTGCACCGTGTGCTTCCGGCTCTGGAACGTCACGGACGCTCATCCCGACACGCGTGGTGCGTGTCCATGGGTGTGCATCGAGGCCTTCGCCAACGACAAGCACTTAGAGATGTCTAAGCCGGCCGCCTCCCGCCCGTCCCTCGACGCATCCGCTGCTGTGATGTCGTTGCCACCGCCCGCAGTGGACACGCCTGCCCCACCTGTTGAGGGCCCGACGGCTGCTGCATTTCGCTCCGTGCGGCTCACTGAGCTCGCACCTGGTGGTGGCGACGCGATCGACCCCGTCGGCACCAGCGCTCTGGTGGTGCCTGCGGAGGATGCGGACGCCTTCCCGCCGCTCGATGAACCTGAAGACCCTGCCTGCTACGGAGCCGCACTTTACGATGAGGACGACACCGACTGGCCGGCCTTCCGCTCTTCACCGATTTGGTTGCCCAAGTACTCCGGTGTCACCGGCGATGAGCATGGCAACTCCCCAAAGCCCTAAGTATCGGATTAGAGATGTGAATGCGACTAGCGCCACAGCATGGAATTGCCTCTAGCTAGGTTGAAAAAGGCCTCTTTGAGTTAACATTCAACATCTCTTTTAGCCGCCTGTCCGGGTGTACCGGCTGGCCCTGCAGTGCACCTCCCGCCTTCGGGGTGAGGTGGTGTGACGGAGATGCCAACTATCCCCCCATAGGGGGGAGCAGTGGTGCACCTTTCTGTCACCCCTCGCCTGGCTGTCACTTGCAGTGCTGTCCGTGTCACTGTGTCACCGGCTCCCGAACCCTAAAGTCTACTCAACATTTGTTATTATCAACTTTAGACTTCACCAGCTTGACACGACTGCCCTTTTTCCGCTCAGTGACAGTTAATATATTGTCATATATCACCTGTTCTATAAGATTTTCGCAGTTGCGGTCGAGAGCTAGTTTACGGGCGGATTAATTTGGTATCGCTGCAGCGTGCGCCTACCTGGGATTATTTTGTATTGTCCGCGTTGGATTCCGCTCGACTGAGGCTTGATCAACTTTTGTCGTGGGATTCCTTGGCCGCCGCGTTACGATCTTACAATTTCACAGTTACGGCTTCCTTGATTATCCGCTCCGACACTACATCTTACGGCTCTCGACCATCACTTTTCTGTATTCTCCGACATCGGCCCTCTACCCCGACGCTCCCACCTACTGGATCTTCAATATGAGTGTAAATTCTCACGTCACGCCTCCCTTGGGGGCCAACAACCGCATTAGACTAGACACGTTTTTTTCACGCGACGTCGGCTCTCGTTATAGGCCGACACCGGATTCTCCCGGTGTTGCCCTCACGGCTGCGGACCGGACTCGTGCTACGGCCATCCAAAATTCCACTTGGGACGTGGACATCATCAAGAGGATTTCTCGCGACGCCTTGGGCTCCAAGGACGAGACCTTCCGAGGCGATGAGTCGAACCGCAACACGCTCTGGACGTCCATTGTGAAGTCCTTGCAGCGCGCGTTCGAGCAGAAGGACCCCGCCAGTGCCGCTCTTTTTGATCTGGCAGACGCGACGAAGGAGGTCAACGCCATCTTCAACGCTATTCTCTTCTCAACTTTGACTTCGTTGACCTCTCCAAATTCGCCCGCGCGGCGTTGGGTTGATGCCTCGGGACGGGCTTCGCCTCTAGATGGCAAGCGTGCCCTTCTGGAAGTGACCAAGAGGTTGATCCCTCGCGTGGTGCGACCTCTTGGGCATTACGAGGAGCTTTGCTCCATTTATTTCGACGACAAGAAGGACCCCGACCCGCTTATACAAGATTTCTGACAAGAAGAGAGATATATATATGTCGATATATATGTCGAAGGCGTGTGTGCAGAACAGTCTCGCAGGGGCAGGTGTTCTCGGATACTAAGATGATATAAAATATTCAGGTGAGTGTTTTATAGCACACCGTGACAACCGTGACAACGGCCACTGGTGACACATCGGGCTGAGGGGTGACAGACAGGAGACCCACGGTGCTCCCCCCTTACAGTGGGGGTGGCAAGATTGGTCTCCCCGTGACACCACCTCACCCCGTGGGGTTGAGGTGTCACCAGGCAAAGAGGCAGGAGCACTGCAGGGTCTAGGAGCCAAACTGGCCCGAGCAGTCCGGCATGTGCCATCCCAAGATGTCCAAAAGTCTGTTGCTAACTAAATCTAAAGAGTTCGGTTCCCTCGAGAGTCAATCACAAACCGTGCAGGCATGGAGAAGGGTCTTTGTCGAACTGTGCTGTTGCTACTTAATCTTGCTGGCGGCGGCGTCACCCTCGATCGCATGCGTCAAGCGCCAGTGAGGCAATACAGTAATACCTCACCTTTAAGGAAACAGGACTTTGAAGCCAGCCTAGCTTTTTCCGTATTTTTCTGACCCCCCCAGCCTCAACGCTTAACACCGGGTTCCTTATATTAACACTGTGTTTCGTTACGGCCTTAAC
Organism: Cymbomonas tetramitiformis; assembly: GCA_001247695.2. NCBI lineage: Eukaryota > Viridiplantae > Chlorophyta > Pyramimonadophyceae > Pyramimonadales > Pyramimonadaceae > Cymbomonas > Cymbomonas tetramitiformis. Next base: position 29,512 of record LGRX02002399.1, read on the forward strand.
ACTGTAACCAAAAGTTAGCCTAGCCTTTTCCGCATTTTTCGACCCCCCCCGAACAGGGGAGAAGTCCTCTCCGGAGGCCTTTCGGCCAGTTTTCGAGAAAACATTAGTTTTTTCTTGTTTTGACATCTTTTTGCATACTTAAGGGTCAAAATTCTTTCGGCCAATCTTCGGCCAAACCCTCTTTTTGGGAGACTCTCTCGGCCAGGGGCCGGTCAATCGCGACAGGACTTCTCCCCTGCCCCCGAAAAGCTGGCTGTTTCCTTAACCTAGCATTTCCTTAAATGTGAGGTATTACTGTACTCACCCCTACAACGTTCAACCGACGCCGGTGCGATGCCAGCGCCAAAAGCGGCCTGGCACCACCAGAGCGGATGCGTCAACGAAGAGGGGGCAGAGGGATGGAAGGTGAAAAATGCGGCGTGCCCCCACTCTGCCGCCAATGAGCGCGCAAGCAGAGGGGAGAATCGGTGGGATTGGTGTCGTAACACCACCGCACACCACCACACAGTGGCCAAGGGGCACGAAGGGTGGAGCGGAGAGCGGAGGATGTTGCGGACGCAACTCGTCGTGCTGAGAGTTGTCGTCATTGGCGAAGGCGATAGACTCGATGTTGGTGTCTGGTGCATAAGCACCACCAGACACCACCAGACCATAGCCAGGTGCAGGACGCCGTCGATGGACTCGAAAAGATGCCAACGCTGAACGAACAGTTGGCATGCGCGCATTCTGGCGGTCAGCGGGCATGGTGGCTGACCGCTGGCTGGAGAATTCCGCGAACGCGAAGTTAGGGTTCCCAAGCGAAGACATAACTTTCCGAAAAATGAACCAAATCCAGCGATGGATGAGTCAAATTTGAGTAGATTTTGACGAGGAAGACGTCGGTGACGTCAAACAAGTCGCGTGCGGCAAGCCAGCTGTCCTGCAGGAGCGGTGCTGCTGTCCAGAAAGGCGAGGGCGCGTTTGGGTGCGTGTCTAAAACGTAATTCTTCGTAAAATTAACCAAATCGGGCGATGTAAAAGCCAAATTGGGGTGAAATTCGACGAGGAAAACGGCGGTGAGGTCAAAAATAACGTGCGGTAAGCCAGTTTTGCCACAGTTCGGGCGCTGCTGTCCAGAGTGTAGGGCACGTAGTTGGGAATGGAACACACTATTCGATGAAAATGATATTCTCATGTGAAAATGATATTGCCTTATTTACCTCATGATAGGATTAAAAAGCCGCATTTTAACAGTCAAGAACATGCAAGTGCAGGTTGTGCATTAGATTTAATGGTTTTATGGTACAAAATTGAGGTCAAATGCACTTTTTCGAAATCTAGGAGGAGTGAAAACACAAAGAACTTTTGACTCAGAATCTATATACACGTTATACACATATTATCTACATGTTTTTTTTTCGTCTTGCTTTACGCGTCCACTTCAGGTGCTACCGCTACCGCTACGCAATTATCAAAAGCTTCGTCTTCATCGGAATCATCCGATTCATTCAAGTCACCTAGGTCCTTGCGCGTGCGTTTGGATTGTTGTGCAAGCAAAGCGACGACTATCTGCGCGTATTGCTCGTTCGGTATACTCCGTTCGGGGTCATTCGCATCCACATTCCATGCCAGCACTATTTCATTCTTATCGAAAGTCTCGGTAGACGGTCGGTGCCCCGGTGGCGCTGCGAAAGCTCCTGGGTGACTCGCAAGCTGCTTGCCGAGGTGCTTCTTCTTGGTGTCGGTGTGCTTTTTGGGTTGGAAATAGCGATATAGCAGCTGTTGAGTTGACGGATAGCGCGCCTCCACCTTCACCAAGTACAACGGATCCGACCATTCGCTTCGCGTCAGTTGTACGCGGAACGCGAACTTGTCGTTTTCAGATTCCACCGCGAGATGGGCGGAAGGCGTTCATTAGCTAATGAACGCTTTCGGCCTCGAAACGCGCGCCCTGAGCCTGGACCGGGGCGGAAGGCGTTCATTAGCTAATGAACGCTTTCGCCTCGAAACGCGCGCCCTGAGCCTGGACCGGGGCGGAAGGCGTTCATTAGCTAATGAACGCTTTCCGCCTCGAAACGCGCGCCCTGAGCCTGTACCGGGGCGGAAGGCGTTCATTAGCTAATGAACGCTTTCCGCCTCGAAACGCGCGCCCTGAGCCTGCACCGGGGCGGAAGGCGTTCATTAGCTAATGAACGCTTTCCGCCTCGAAACGCGCGCCCTGAGCCTGCACCGGGGCGGAAGGCGTTCATTAGCTAATGAACGCTTTCCGCCTCGAAACGCGCGCCCTGAGCCCTGACCGGGGCGGAAGGCGTTCATTAGCTAATGAACAGTTTCGTCTTGTCCCAGGCTGCCAGGAGAACGGATGTGCAGCGTGCTGCCGAACGCGCCCTTCAAGGACCTGGTGGCTCCAGAGCGTTTACTGGAGCGGGCGCTAATGTGGATATGTCTCAAGTGGCCACCCCATCTGAGGCAAGGAAGGCAGCCGAGGTGGCTGCACATGGGTGGCACGCTAAGCTGAAAGTGGAGCATGCAGCAAAGATGGAATATGAGGAGAAAGCAGAGCTGTGCAAGCAAATCGAGATGGAGCACCGGTGGCCGAATCCGATGGATTTCGACGAGGCGGCGGAGCAAGGGAGTGTGTTTCGTCTCCCCATTAAATGCCTGTACCACGCGACGGGGTACGAGGCCTGCCGGGATCAAGAGAGGGGCTGGGTGAACGAGATCAAGTCCGGCAGGAAGGAGAACCCGTGGGCCCCTTTCAATGCGGGTCTTGTTGCGATCGACGATGTCAAAACCCGTGCCGAATTCTCCCTGAAAAAAGCTCTGAAGGGAGAATACAGAGGCAAGGTTTTTGGGCACCAGCACTGTTATCAAGCCACCGACGAGTGTCACGAGGAAATCCCGTTGGAGATAGCCTTCGCGTTCTTCGAGAGCAAGATCTACATCGGTCTCACGCCTGACATGATTCGGTTCTTAGGCGAGATGCAGAACCAGATCGACCAGAAGACGAAAGGCAAAGACAACACTTAGTTCATGCAAGGGCTCCGTTCGACCTTTTTCGAAAAGCATGGGGTCGTGTACAAGGTTTACCGAGAAGCGTTGATCTCCGAGTTCGTCGCCAGCGTCCCCGAGGACACCGAACGGGGTACCCCTTATCAACCTGGGTATTACGAGGTCGGAGGGCTGGTGGAAAAAATGGCGAGGTTCGAATCAGAGCATGGATTTTCAGTCCCGGATCCCGAGAAATATCCCAAGGGATTCCAGTACATCGAGAATGTGGAGACGTCTGAGCACGAGGGAGACCATGATGGCTACTATCCGACAGTCCTTCCCCAAGGACTAAATTGAAAACTAGTCCTTGGGGAAGGACTAGCGCCGTCGATTTTTTGGGGACGACCTAGCCAATGCCAGTGACCCGATGGCTCGGTTTGTGTCATCAATGTGACCTAAACTAAGTCCCTTAATGCCCCATTGGCCACGGGATGGCGCATGTTGTTGTCGGTGGACGCCCATGTGGCATGCACCCTACTATTTCCATGAAATCCATTCAAATCGCCAAGCTGATTTTAGTACCTGATTTTCATGATTTTTTTGGGGGAGAGCTCTAGGTCCCAGATAGGTGCCGCAAGTGGTAATATTGCACAAGTATAGGCTATCCAATGATAGGCGGGCGTGGCGGTGAGTTGGAGTTATACCATTGGTCGCTATATGGCTACTGCTTGGTGGTACTTGTCATATTTATATCAGCTGGAACTGCTTAAGTATGGGGCCACATTGCCCAAATTGCAGCTTTGCATGGCCCATATCATGTGGTCTATGGGACATATTACAAATAGTGAGCATAGTGATGCATAAATATGACTTCAAACTATACCTCGGTATTTTTTGGGGAATTTTCCAATCATTAGGGTGCGTGTTATTGAATATTTTGCTCGAATTTTGGGTCGAAAAATGTCATAATTCACCATTTTCGTCTTAGTGGTGGTGTTTACAATGCGCTGAGAGCATAATATATCGTCATTATACGCCATTTACGGTTATGCACCTTTACATTGGGTCATAAATCTGATGTGTGGGTGGTGGTACATCACCCCCTATCCATCTAAAAGGCCATTAGGGGCCATGCCGCCACTAGTCCTTCCCCAAGGACTAGCCAAATGAATTAAATTTAGAGCATGGCATAGCCCTAAACCGCGGCTAGATTACGGGTACCCAAACTTTGAAATTCAAAATCCCACAAAGATAGGCACTTAGGTTGTGTCCCAAAGGATTTTTTGAAGCATGGTGTTGGGTCTAAGGACCATTAATCCGGCCGTAACCCTACAAATTTAGGAATCGTAGGTAGGGCCATGTTTGCCTTGTATCTACCTTGTGTCTGGATGGCCAAAAACCACGACCAGACATGGCCATGTTTAGTCAGTTTTTCAGCGGCGCAACACAACCCAAGTAAGGCCATGTTTGGTCGTGGTTTTTGGCCTTACTTACCCCTTACTTACCTTGTACCTACCCAATGTCTAACGCACCATACGTACGCACGTGAATGCATGAATCACTTAGACATTGGGTAGATACAAGGTAAGTATGGCCATGTTTATACATAAACAAGGTAAGTAGGGCCCTACCTATCATGTATCTGTACTCAAGTACAAGGTAAGTATGGCCATGTTTATACATAAACAAGGGTAAGTAGGGCCCTACCTATCATGTATCTATATCCAAGTACAAGGTAAGTATGGCCATGTTTATACATAAACAAGGGTAAGTTTGGCCTTACCTATCATGTGTTTATTCTCAAGTAATGATCAAACATGGCCATGTTTATACATAAACAAGGGTAAGTATGGCCTTACCTATCATGTGTTTATTCTCAAGTACTGATCAAACATGGCCATGTATATATCTACCGCATATCGAATACGATGTAAACATGGCCATATCTACCTAGATATTCGGTCTTTCAACGAATAACAAACACATATTAATGATATGCTTTAACACACACATATTGGATATGCTATGTATGCGTTGCATACTAAGTTTCAATATGTTGCATGCACAACATATTGAAACTTAGTATGCATACCGCAAGTTGGGATGCACTATACTTCCTAGTTGATGCTTTCGTGCTTTGAAAAGTATGCATGTGATATGTGAAAATGCGACAAGGCAATAGCAATTGCTATTCGAAACTATTTTTTACTCGCTACGTAACTACATGCTCAATACGATAGGACACACGAATGCAAACAAGCATGGGTTCTAACGCACAAATGAATACATTATGCAATACAGTTAATACAAACCAATATCGCGTAAGTACTATATTTTCTAATCTACTCCCTAAATATTCACTACATTACTATTTCAAATCCTACTTGAAAACTATTTCGTAAAATACAAACAATAAGCCTATCTACAATCTACAACGCGAGTGTTGGCGTCGTTGATGAGCACGTGCCTTGCTCCTCATAAATTTTCAGCCATCCTATATCAAAGGACAAGGAACCAATCGTTAGTAAATCTGGAAAAAAAAAACAAGCACGCAAACGAAAACAATTCAAAGACAAGGGGTCAAAGGAGAATAGAAGTCGAAGGCGATGGAGTCGTTCGTGGGTTGAATCGCGTTTTCGCCGGTCCAACTCACGAGTCAATCTGAAAAATAGCGCCAACGAAAAAGAGGTTAGTAACGAGGGAAAAAGGGGGAAAAAATAAGAAGAAAGTTAAGGAGAGTGAAAGTTTAGAGGGGGTGAGTTGGATTCGAACCAACCAAATCTAGTCCAAAGGACTAGCGGGAAAAATCTCCCGTTCACCCCATGTAAACGTTCAATACGCGCAGATCTAACTACATCTGCGCGTAAAAAACACTACGGCACTAGTACTTGCACGCAGGAGAAAATATGAAAAAGCAAGAATGAATTCAGAAGCAACGCATGGAAACAAAAGCAAAAGCGCAAGCAGAATTTTGTACAGTGCAGACAGGCACTGCACTGTACAGATGGTCAACGAGAAGAGGAGGAATTTCGAACTCCAACGTTTACAAGTACCGTGACTGACAACTCGAACTGTGCACTGTACAAGTATGGTGACATGACATGACGTCTACGGTGACACGCGGTCACCTCTGCCATCGGCTATCGCAATGTCGCATGTCAACGTGCTATCAGATATCGAGCTATCGATGCCGTGTCTCTCACCCGATCGCGCGACGTTGTCTTTTGTGTCATCACTCGAGTAATGTGTAATCGCCTGGCATCTTCTGGGATAAACTGAAGACTCTCGATTTTCGAACGCCGCGATCTGAACGGTCTGAACCTGTCCGCGAACGGTCGGCGATCTGAACCTGCGCGAGTGGCGATTCCGGGTCATGGGACCCATGTTTTTTCTGTTGCGCTTTCTTTTGTGCATATTTTTTTCAAGGGTTTCCCACTTCTGGACCATTCCTGAATGGCCCATAGAATATTTGAGCAAGCCGTTTTCACCATCGTATTTTGCGAGCAAGCCCCTTTCTTTTGAGCTCAACTTGTTTTTTTCATGAAAATGACCGATTTTTGTCCACGCTTGCCCCTGCACCCTAAGGTATGGTCTAGACATGACCATGTTTGGGTCGTTTCCCCATTGGGTTTTGCATTTGGGGCATTGATTTGGGCTATGTGCGCCGCTGAAGATGTCTACCTTGTGTTCGCGTGAATGCTGTTCGAACCGGGCCATACCAGGGCAATTCTACTCAGGTACAAGGTAAACATCTTCAGCGGCGCAACACAACGTGGTTTGCCTTGTTTTACTGCCAACATTGCCCAAAAATGGCCAAGTTTGCCACGTGTTTTTAAACACAGATCAAACATGGTCCGTTTTATGTACGTCTTGCCCAATGTTGGCAGTAAAACAAGGCTAACAAGGCCGTGTTTCACCATCTCGGCTGTTGAAACTGCTTAGGTAAGGCCATGTTTACGCCATACTTATGATGGTACAACAGGTTACGTACGTGGGCAAAAGCGGTTTGCAGGCACAATAGGCGATGACATCCCGCGCACAGAGATTGGCGCAAGGTGGGATTCCGGAGGAGAGACGGAGGGTCAATCCCGCGAAAAGAGCCACTGTTGCATATCGCTTGGCAAATTCTCCGGGTGAGGGCGATGGGTTGACGACGCCGCCGCGTGCGGACGATGCCTTCAAGAGGCAACGTGTCCTCGAATGGGATGCCAATCCCACGAATGGGTTTATAGATTTAGTTGAGGAACTCTTTTGGGATGGAATCATTCTGACGGAAGAATACGACAATCATCCGGCACGCGCCACCTTCACTGACATTGAACGCGACGGCATGACCGGGTAGGGCCCTACCTGCCTTGCTCTCGGGACGAACCCGGGGCGAGCATTGCCCTACCTGCAATGGGAAGGGGCCAGGTATGGCCGTGTTTTGACGTGTTCGCTGTAGGTCGGACCGAAAAGCACGGAAATTCCTCCCGTCACCCTCCCGTCACCCATCCAGTCCGCTGCTGGCGACGCGGGGTCAACCATGAGCTCGAGCGTGGAGAACAATAAGGCGTTGGCCTCCACGCGGATGGGGAGGGTAGCATCGTCCAGCAGGAAAAGGGGTGCGAAACCAATGTCCTCCGTGACAAATGTTGTCTGCAGCGCAGAGACCATCCTGGCGAAGAGCGCGGACGCGTGGCACTCAGTCCCGGAAAATCGCCCGTTCTTGTCCTCGAATAACTTTTGGCGAACGGACTTGGAGACCTTCATGTCGAAGTGTTCCCGTTGCAGCGTCCGCACCGAGGCCAGGAACGCAGCACCTGCTGAATTGGCAGCCGGCTGAGCTGCCGGCGGCGTGGCTGGAGTGTTGGCGTGTCTCGCAGCTGCCGAATCAAAAATCGTGGATAGCGCGCGTCGGCGATTCGCCATGCTAGCGGTGGCTCGAGTAGAAGCAACCATCTTGAGAAGGACTGAAGGGGCGGAGTGAGGCAACGGAACGCGAGATGTGCGGCAGTTCCGGGCGGCCAAGGAACGCGTGGGTCGCCGATACGGCAGCCGTGAGAGATCAAATAATTCAGGGAAGTCGTGTGGTAGCGGCGGCCAATACGCAACGGTGTGGGATCCAACCAGAAAACGTAAACCAATCCAACGTTAAGACCCGTAGAAAACCGTTCTCCAACCGGTGCGGCGTGCCGTAAATCAACCCATAAAATTTAGGCCATACCCGTGACTGCCGGCACTCTCACGCGCGGAGCGCCTCACCCCATCCCAGGCGTCCGAGCTTAGCCACTCATGGTGGCAATCTCGCAGTGGCTAAATAAAACACAAGTGGGGCCAAACCTGGTAGATATATGGTTCGGCGGTGATATATATCTAACTGTTGAGATAAACCCTGAGTTAAGGGTTACGGAATCAGAACGGTAAAAGTGAGATAGATAAATCAGAGGCATACATAAATACCTAACGGGTGTTTCCCGTCTACTGGTGACGGTCACCCAGCCTACCATAGGAAGTGACATGTGACAGTTTTGAGTGTCACACACAGTGTCAAATCCAGCAAAAAGCGAAGATCGCCATGTATAACCGGATGAACTCCATAGTTGGCCCGGACAGCGTCACTGGCTGTTTCTTTTGCGATGACCCCGAGAACCCTGACACCGTGTTCGATACCAAAGAGCCATTCATGCTCGCAGATCAGATCGCGTCGCAAGTAGTAATTGTGAAGCATCCTTGCATGCAAACTGCGGTGGTTCTTGACCCTCGAGCAGATTTCTTCAAGCAGAATGTCCAGGATGAAAATCCTAGCGAGGACGAGCTTACTAAGTACTTAGGCCTGCAGTACGACATGGCATTTGTGTAGTGTAAATAGATAGCATCAGTTTGTGTATATACATAAACAAGGGTAAGTATGGCCCTACCTATCATGTATCTATGCTCAGGTACTGATCGGAAATGGCCATGTTTATACATAAACAAGGGTAAGTAGGGCCCTACCTATCATGTATCTATACTCAGGTACTAGTCAGGTAAGGCCATGTTTATACATAAACAAGGGTAAGTAGGGCCCTACCTATCATGTATCTATACTCAAGTACTAGTCAGGTAAGGCCATGCTTATACATAAACAAGGGTAAGTAGGGCCCTACCTATCATGTATCTATACTCAAGTACTAGTCTGGTATGGCCATGTTTATACATAAACAAGGGTAAGTAGGGCCCTACCTATCATGTATCTATACTCAAGTACAGGGTAAGTATGGCCATGTTTAGACATAAACAAGGGTAAGTAGGGCCCTACCTATCATGCATCTATACTCAAGTACCGAGGATCGGACATTGCCATGTACATCTTTGGAGACTGTCCATAGTAAGGACTAAATAAGCGTAATAGCCCAAAAAAAAACAGATTCTAAAAATATTTTTTTCCAATGTTTTCAAGTACAGCCCAGGTACAGCCCAGGTACAGGGTAGGTATTGCCCCCTACTTACCCCTTACCTACCCAATGCCCATACCGACCTAACTTTGAGGTGCTGTAACAGGAAGTGTAAAATGTTTTTTCAGTTAAATCTTTGGAGACTGTCCATAGTAAGGACTAAATAAGCGTAATAGCCCAAAAAAAACAGATTCTGAAAATATTTTTTTCCAATGTTTTCAAGTACAACCCAGGTACAGCCCAGGTACAGCCCAGGTACAGGGTAGGTATTGCCCCCTACTTACCCCTTACCTACCCGATGCCCATACTGACCTAACTTTGAGGTGCTGTAACAGGAAGTGTAAAATGTTTTTTCAGTTAAATCTTTGGAGACTGTCCATAGTAAGGACTAAATAAGCGTAATAGCCCAAAAAAAACAGATTCTGAAAATATTTTTTTCCAATGTTTTCAAGTACAGCCCAGGTACAGCCCCAAGTACAGGGCAGGTACCGAGTAGCACAACTTTGAGGCCTCAAAAAATGAGGTTACCAAAGCCATTCCACCCAAAACTTCGCTCCATATGTCTTACATCGACCCAAACCATCGATATCTACAATAAAAAACAAACTATCGGAAACTTCATTTCACCCGATTTGGGCCGGTTTTGCCATTTTACTGCCGACATTGCCCAAGTAGGGCCCTACTTGGCTCGAAACACAAGGTAAACACAAGGTAAACACAAGGTTCTAAATTTGTAGGGTAATGTGCATTTCCGCCTAGTCCTTGGGGAAGGACTAGTGGCCCGGATAGTAGCCACTGATGCACTCCCTGAGGTAGAGGTGACGGTGAAGGTGCTGGACGATGACATCAACGCTCACCTCGATCGGGTCGAAAGTTGGTACCCCGTAATGTCTCACTTGAACCAGTCGATGGAGACGCATGTGAAGGAAGCAGCGATGTCCAAGCATTCTGTGTTCGGCGGCACGCAAATCAACCACTACTTCATGCACTGGACAATTGCCAATTTCCGGCCGCAGACGTGGGACCTCTGCGTTAGCATCATGGAGGCTTACAGAAGGTTTGACCTGAAGGGCATGAAAAACCCTTTGGCTTCGAAGACCAAAAAGCGCAAGGCCTCATCTTCGCCCGCTAAGGGACCCGCCAAGAAAGCTGGCAAAAAGGGCACCTCCAACCGACAGGTAAATTACTTTTTACTTCTGCTTCAAACAGTGTTCTCCCTCCCAAAGCATCCTTTTCTATATTTTAAGACATGCTAAAAATGTTTTTTTACTTACAGATGGAAGACGAGGTGCAACGAGGAGGCGGGGACCACGGAGCGGGCTCGTCTAGAGGGGCAGGCATTTTGGTGGAAGAAGCTCAGTTTCTCCACAATGCCAAATCCATGGGTATGACGTTCTGGATTAACTTGGGCGGCTTGGCGGGGGAGGCGGAGTTCGACAAGGTGGACACGTATCTGCGCCTGATTATCAACAAGGAGTTGTCAGTAAAAGAGGGGGGCCTGATGATAAGCCAGTTCAAGAAGGAACGCATGGTGCAGAAGCACTTGGTGTCCGCGGCGGGATTGCAAACCTGGGACGCATTCAAGGCCGAGTTCACCCCCTACTGGAGCTCCCAAGAGAAAATCGAGTCGTTGATCGGCTGCTTACCTTCAACTCAGGGGGGAGCGCGCCGGGGGGGGTGTCTGGGGAAGTTCCGCACGCGATCTTGAATTACGTCGAGAATGCGCGGGCGAATCTCAAAGAAGCGCAGGCGCCACGCGCGGCGCACATCCAAGGCTTGCAACAGATCGAGGTGAAAGTCGACATCAAACTCTATCGGGAGGCGCGGACCGACGGGCCGGAGCCTAAGGTTCCAGGAGAGGCAGGCCTGGAGGACGACGAGCCCACACATGAGACGAACGTGCCGATGTTCCCTCGTTGGAAGATCGTCAAGGGCAGCATGAACGATATGAAGGACGTCCCGAGGCTGCCCTTCACGGGGACGATCATCGACTGCAATTACGCCCTTGACAAGGAGAAGACTCCCGACGCGATGACCAAGGAGGAGGTGCAACCGTTCCTGGAGTCTTTCAACGCCAAGACCACCGCCCCGGCATGGACAGTCGCTATCTTTTGCGGTTTCGTCCAACAAAACGATTTCCTGGAGGTGATTGACAATTACTGCTCCGGCCGCGCGGAGCGGTTCTTCTGGCACAAGGGGAACGTGAACATGAACCCCAACAAGACCGTACGCTACAATGACGTTGAATGTGGCGTCCTGGGGTACCATGTAAAGAACGATGCCCAGGGGGAGTCTTCTAAAAAGCCGGAGTGGATGTTCAACTTTGATTTTGGGGAAGGTGAACGTGTGAGCCGCGCGTCACTTTTGCGCGGCTTCCCGGTTATGCACCAGATGTTCAAACGCGATGGCAAAGTCGTGAATAACCATCAGAACCCCGTAGCACTGTTGATGGAGCTGATCCAGTGCCACATGCTCGGTGACAATCCGGGCAAGACGGATGAGAACGGCCATCCACTCAACTGGATTCTCGACGCTTGCTGCGGCGTCGGCTCGACGTCCATGGCCGCCATGAGGTGTGGTATGAACGCGATCGGCTTCGACCACGACCAGTACATGGTCAGCTCTGCGCAGCAACGGCTGATCAATTTCCACGCCGAGCCCGATCAGCATGCCGAGTTGAAGCCCAAATCGAAGAGCGAACCGACGGCGAAGGGGAAGGAAGCAGCCACTGCCGAATCTGAGGAAGAAGAGTTAGAAGAAGATGAGGCAGATGAGAATGATGAATAAAATAGTAGGATTTGTCGACCGCCCTGACTGATAGTATCAGTCATGCCTCGACGGTATAGGGTGAAAAGTACTCTACTCGTAAACATTTGAATAAAGAATGATACATGTATGCATATTTCGGTGTTTTCATTGTACGCATACTGCACTTTTCTACCGTGTTGCCTTTATGTATCCCTATTTCGCGCATAAATATCACTAAACCCTGATTTTTATGAAATATATATAAATCCAAAAATGACATATGATAATGTCATTTTCATCGAATAGTGTGTTATGGTCGGAAATGCGTAAAAACAACGGGGCACACTAGCGGCCCAAATTGTCAACGGTTTGGTGATAAGATTTTGACACGGCCGCGATCTTCAACGGTGGCCGAGGTCGAGATGTAGTTGCTGTCGGCGACGTGCGACAACGAACTGCCGGCGACGTGCGGCGGTTACAAGGAGTTTCGACGTGCCCTCCAGGGATCCAAAGCAATCAACGAACACCCACAAGTGGTGGCCGATAACCTGACAAGAAGTGAGATATATATATGTCGATATATATGCTCGAATGCGTGTGTGCAGAACAGTCTCGCAGGGGCGGGTGTTCTCGGATACTAAGATGATATAAAATATTCAGGTGAGTGTTTTATAGCACACCGTGACAACCGTGACAACGGACACTGGTGACACATCGGGCTGAGGGGTGACAGACAGGAGACCCACTGTGCTCCCCCCTTACAGTGGGGGTGGCAAGATTGGTCTCCCCGTGAATTTCGACGCATGCCTGACTGCTATTGGCAACGGCGCCTCTGGGCCTCTCGACGACATGATGGCCAAGAAACAGCTTTTGGCTTCTCTCGACCCCGAGTTCTACGACAAGGTGATTACCCCCCTTCGTCTCGACGTTGAGTCGTGGCCAAGGTCGAGCTTGAGGACATCTACGCCCACGTCCTCGAGATTTGGGACGCCAACGCCGGCAAGCGGAGGCACGTGCCCCTCAAGGACAAGAACATCCTGTATTCTGGCCAACCGTCCGACGTTGACGTGAAGGCCCTGATTCGAGACTTTCAGTTCCACATCGACGCCGCCAACAAAGTCCTTGCAGCGCTCTCCGACGATGATGCGCACGACGAACCGACGACTAGGTGGCCGGCTCCGGCTACGGGCAAACCTACGGGCAAGCCAGGTGTGCACTTTCCACCTTCCTCCTGGCGTGACCGCCAGAACCGTCGGGTGGATGGTAAGTTTCACGGCCGAAGGCGTGATTTGAAGCACCGCTTCGCCGCTTCGCCCCTTCCCAAGGAAGGGAATTGGCCGCAAGGCGTCCGACGCCACAACAACGACAAGAAGAATTACGGCCTGCACTTCGTCTCCTTCCACGTCCTCTCCAAAGCATTTGTACCGGAGTGTGTCCGTTGCCCTCCGGGGTTTTGGCATGACTCCGCGAACTGCCCCACCGCCAACGTCAAGTGCGACGAGTGCGTGATTGAGCAAGCCGACGACGCCGACGGCCTCGTGTCCGCCTTCCAGACTGCCTTCGACACTGAGGACGACACGGCCTTTGCTCGACTCTGTGCACAACATGATCATCCCTTGGTTCGGCAAGACGAGGAGCCCTTCACGTTCTCCGAGGACTTTGACGTGGGCCTCCGGGCACAGTACGCGGGATTGAAGCCCGCCCAACCCTCACTCCTTGCTACACGCGTGCACGAAGCACGCGCCGCTCTCCGTGAGCTCAAGCAGGTAGCTGGTGGTGCTGAGTCCGACGCTCAGCACTTTCCGATGGTCCACTTCGGTTCGGCCACGCCCTCCGTGATCGACGATGCCGTCGTGGAGCATGAGCCGAGAGTGGCGATCGAGACCGAAGAGGACGCGTTCGGTTTACCCGAAGCAGTTCGTTGACGGTGAGCCGCCCTTCGAACAGTCCTTTATGGACAACATGTCTGTAAAATTGGGCTTCTTCGAGCCTGAGCCGCAGGTCTCACTTAAATCTTTCAATCCACTCCCCCCGTATATTTCTTCCACGCATGATTCCGGCTGACACGGAGTCCGACGACGGGGACTTGCCTGATGCCGTCCCACCACCCGCTCCACGGGTTGGTGGTGTACGGGGACCTTCAATCGGCACGTTCCTCACGGCAGCAACACTCCCTGCTCTGTTTCTCTGTGTAAGCATCGCCATGATCGACACCGTCACCGCCACGGCACTTTGTGATGTGGAGATTGCTCCACGGTCGGTGGTGTACGGTGCCTACTCTGGTTATCAGAATGGCACAGTGGACTACTTCCCTGACCCCGACCTTCTGGACAATGGACCGGCTGACTTCTACAACATCTTCAATCTGGACTCTGACGGCTTCGGCATCTACAGTCTGAACTTTCAATTTGAGTACTACAACAACTTCAATCTCTGTGAACTCTACTCTGTGGACCACTTTCAAGGTGGCTAGAGTTACTGTCAGAAGCCTAGTAGCACAACTAGATCTGTATCACGGGCACAGCAGCCTTCAGTGTGTAGTGCTAGCTAGAGATTTGGGACCGCCCTGGCCAAGAGCACAGGCCCCCACTAGAAGTTTGTTTCCACCGCTTGAGATGGTGTGTTTTGTTTCACCTGACAAACTGCCTGTTCCACCCTAACTCTTCCTCCGTAATAGTACAGGGTGGTGTGCTGGATGTGACACCCCGTGTGTGTCACAGTCCTCTGTCTGTACTAGTACTCCGTACAGTACGGCTGTCACAGGTTCAGGGTTTCGGGCTTTAGCCGAGCGACACTCAATCTAACTTCACTTCTTATGTTATCTTAAGTGTAAGCATTCTGAGTTATCAGCACCACAATATATAGTCAGCACTATATATCCCACAAGGCAAGTACTTCACCGTCAAGGATACACATGTTTGCAAGGCCTCAAACGGCGCGACCAGAACCAAGCAAGACCAGTTATGGTGATGATCGACGTTGTTGACACAAAAATACTAAAAAATCATCGCACAATTTGGGGTCGACGAAATGACCCCAACACCAGTTTAGGGGTTAAGAAACTCGGGCCGGAAGAAATGCTAAAATCCTTTAGAATATTAGCCCCACCTCAAATTGTCAAGCCATATTCTTAAATATTGATCGATAACCGAGTTAAGAATAAATGGGCTATAAATCTCAAGAAGTATTCTTATTTCACAAGCGTGTGTATGTGTTTAAGAAAAGATCCCGAATGTCCAATTTACTGCAAATAAATTCTTTTACGGAATATGCTAGATCGTATACAGGGCCGATATATATATATATGTGTGTGTGTGTGTGTCGTTATACCCTAAGGTAGGGTTTCGATATCAGAACGGTCGAATTGATAAGATAAAACAGATGAACATATACCTAACTTTAAGTGCAGGGATTAGGTTTCGGCCTACGAGTGACGGTCACCCAGACTACTCTAGGATGAGGCAAGTGACAGATTTCGTTATGTCACGGTCCTATACGGACTTGATATGAGACGCGGCTGCTATTGAACAGTAGCAAGCACGCGCAAGTAAATGGTGGGGTATGAGTCGATCCAAGTTCGCAAGATATCGGAGCGGTCCCGAACTGTGTGTGGGTAAACTGTATAAGATAAACAAACCCTAAGCTAGATATACCCGGAACGGTCTCGGACGGTCTCGGAGTCTAGCCTACCTATGACACAGCGTGTGTCACAGCACGAACCTACAAATCGGTCAACAGTCCAGCGTTGGTCCTAGGAGTCTGTCATAGGGGCCTGCACCGGGACTCCCGGTCAGGGCTGCCTATACAGATTTCAGCAGCTAGTACTATAGTTACTCCCCTTGTCTTGTGACTTGTCCCCAAAGTTTCTCCGGGGTTACGGTTGATCGGAGAGGCTCGGAGAACCTTATGATCCATACCCTACTGCCAGAGCGGCCTCCCGACCAAAATAGCATCTCATATCCATAGGGTTTGTAACATTTTACGGCAGAAAGCTGGCCGGGAGGCAGCCTGTGACATGTCCAACTCGATCGCCGCGTCGCGCGCTGCCATGCCAACCCCCAGAGGATATGACCCCATAATGTTTTCAACCCTAAATGCATGGGGACAAGAGGTGGTTATCTTATGGCTGACACGTCAGACGTCATGATGCGGTCATGTCATGTCATGTCATGTCATGTCATGCCATGCCATGCCATGCCATGCCATGCCATGCCATGCCATGCCATGCCATACATCAGATTCATGACCTAATCAAACTGGAATTTTCGATGACGACGATGACTCGAAATTTTCGTGAGACACTGTGTATAAAACTATTTTCGATCTGACGGTTCAATTACACGTACACAGTCATCGGACGCAAATGCATCGGTGTTGGGAAGTTCGAAACTGTTTCTTAATCACTTTCGGCTTAAGTTTCAGCTCAAAATACACCGCTGCGGCGGACCCGGGTCAGCAGCAGCGGTGTATTTTTTATCACATATCATTGCACTGCATACCATACAGCATATCACACTTGCATATATGCATACATACTACACTTGCAAACGCATGTCTACATTCGCGAGATCATCTTCGGCTCATTTGCGCGAAGATGATCACGGGAGAGGTAGCCATCCGCACAACCCACCGCACGAACACACGTGATCATAAACGTGTGTTCACGCGCCCTGTATCACGCATAGTATGCAAGGGTGTTTCTAGGCTCCCAGGTTTGTTCACGTCGCTTGAGCGGATGAACAGTACTTGGGAGCTACGCGACTTCCCTTGATGGCCGCGTCAAGGAATGGTACATATACATTCCTTGACGCGACCATAGTACCGTGCTTGCTTAACGTCCGTTAAGCAAGCATAGTACAAGGCATACGATACGTTTCATATAGGTTTCATATACATAAAACGTTTGGCTGCAGATTTCAGCGCTCTCCGCAAACCCAAACCCAAAGGCATTCCGTACCCAAACCCATGCATCAAAATGAGAGCGCATGCGCACAGCACTTGCCCACAGGGCATACATATACCATATATATATATATATATCACATATAAAGAGTACCTACGGTGAGCTTTTTAAGCATCAGGTTGATTTTACCTTGTTTCTGGCCCCGCGGCATCATCCGCTTAAGCGCCCATCCCCGCAGTCCTACGTGTCAGGTGCGAATGGGGAAAAAAGCTCACCGTACGTCGACTCGGAAGGTCCTAATTGGTCGGTACCATAGCTTCATCCTTCGGATGCGCTGTCATGGTCGCAAAAGCTCAAACACGACGTCGTTTCCCGGGTAATTCGTCTTTACCATGTAAACCACACTGCTGGAGTTGACATTCAGTCCGAGCTCAGTCATCAGAGTTGTCATCACCGACCCGTCATGACCGCTGTCATCACCGACTCGACCTGACCGCTGTCATCACCGATACGGCTCGACACCTCTGACTACCTCACTGACCTGATTGTCATCTCCTCTGATCGAGTTCGGTTGTCACATGAGACAGAGCACACACTAGCTCATTTCGCATCACACTCAGCATACTAGAACTATATATATTATATCTTCTGTATGTTGAGAGAGATTCTGAGTGCGAAACCCTGAGCGTTGCAGTGCTTCCTGTTTGACCTGTCTGTTTACTGACTGGGTCTTCTCGCAGGTTTGGCCCCACCACCGGCCTAAGGCTAGGAGCCGAATATGGTCGGCTAAACGCTTAGGGAAGCGCCAAGGGGGCGCGCCATCTAGGGATCATGGAAGTAAAGTAGGCAAGTAGTGGTGAGTGAGAGGAATCGTACGTTCCGTTTCAGCGTTTAAATTAGTTAGGAAAATCCTGGGACGGCCTGATCAACCGTAGGGACCCTGACAATCTCGCGCGAGTACCTTTAAAAATCGCGGGACTGAACGAAGAGCTCCTCCACGCCATCACCACTGACTGCTAACTGTGTTGTTTTGCATCACAGGCTTTCTTCCCCCTTCCCTTTTTGGCACCCTCTTGGTGCTCCTGTTGTGAAATTTGATTGCTTGCTTGCTTATTATCCTGCTAGGGATTGCTAGTGTTGTCTTGCTTGTAGCTCTTTCTTTTAGATTTTCCGAGATGTCATCTACTCCGTTCGCCACACCGCCAGTTCTGCCGCGACGCTTGCTGACACACCCCCCAGGGGCGAGAAAACGGCAGCTTAAATTTGGTGCTCTGAACGGCACACCAACGCCAGCGGATGCTCCGGACACGTCAGATTTATCAGTGTGCAACAACCTCGCATGGGAGTTATTGCGCAAACCCGCGGAGTTTGATGCCCTACTCAGCGTCATCAAAGGGAAGTGCGTCGAGCCTGGAGAGTCTGCGAAGACCTGGAAATTCACTAGCAGCGAGAAGAATTCTCGTTTGCTTTTGGACATCCTGGTCGAGCAACTCGATTCCAGGCTCACACTCGTTCACCCTAAGATGGCGTTGATGTTCGATTTGCAAAACCACGGTTTGGAGGTTCCGAAAAAGGCGAACCTCCTGCTGTTGGAATTGCTCCAGTCGCTTTGCGCAGGAGACGCCTTGCGTGTCCTGCGCAAGGCTGACAGACTCTTCCCAGGGGATGGGAAGATCGCGCTTGTTCATCTCGTGAGGCACGTTGTGCCCGATCACGAGGAGTTCAGCGCTGCGGACTTCCTATTCGCTGGTGACAGAGTTGACTTGAGAGCTGGCCAGGACCCAGCGGACTACATCGACGTGTTCCAGACTTCTCTGGACACCGTTGAGTCTGACTTGGGTCCTGGGTGCACCGTGACCATCTCCGAGAAGGCACGGATTGCATTGTTTCTCCGTAGGATCTGTCCCGTCTTTTATAAGGCGGTGCATGATGCCTACACAGAGGAGAAGCTCGACGCTGACTCCTCGCTTTCCTTGCTGACCTGCTTCCGTGAGACACGGGCAGTGCACAGGAACGCGGGGACGAAACTCAAGTCTCCACTAACAGCCGCTTTCTACAATGATGCAGGTTCGCATCACGGCGGAAGCCGTGGTGCACATGGCCGCAGGGGAGTCTCTGACCGCACCCCTTCCCGTCAGTACATTCCGCCTCGTCGCACTAACCCTTTTAACCCCTAAGGAGCGGTTTGTACCGTATACGGACGGATCACTCAATTCTGCAATGTGAAGCCGTAAGAATGTCAAATTCACTTTTGAAGACAGTTCTGAAAATCTCTCGGCAAGCTGCATGCAACTATGTATTTGGAGATAGTCAAATCAGACATACTCTTTCGAGGGTTGCGGTTTAAACCTAAAATTTCGCATATCATGAGTATGGCAATCATAGGGCACATATGTAACGAGCGTTACATGCGCCCTACCGCGGATGTATAACACATTATTGATATTGAGCATTAGGCATGATGCACACTAGGTAGACTAGGGTCGGCATCAGGGTTTTTTTCTAGGTTAAAGAGTAAATTTTGCTATCAAGTCTATCAAATTTAATTTGATGAATATTCTAGGAGCGGTGTTTTAGACACGCTTATACAATCCGCCATGCGTAGACGTTTCCGTAGTTGTGTTCAAAAGTAAATTTGGTTATCCGATGCTTGAGTTATCGCGAAATATGTGCGGATTCTCAAACCTTAAAGATTCCATCCGCTTCTTAGGGGTTAAGGGATTTGGCTCTGGTTACCGTGCAGGAGTCTTTCCCCGTAAGGGTGGTAAGACGGGCGGTAAGGGAAAGCAGAAATCCGGCAAAGGCAAGGGCAAGGGCAAGTCCCGTGTCGTCTTTGATCGGCAGACCCAGCAGTTCCGAGGGGAATGCTGGACCTGTGGGTCAAAGGGGCACAGGGCTGCCGACTGCCCGAAGCTGATGTCGGCTCATGCTTTCCACTTAGACCCGAAGTTGCTTGCGGAGCATGCTCGGACGGAGATCCTAGCCGCCCAGTTTCAGACTGCCTACGAGGAGTCTGAACAGGCACTAGAGTCCTTCTGTCTGTTGCACGGCACCCCAGCAGTTGTCGGGTACCAGGAGGACTCGTGCTCTGACAGTGAGAGTGAGGAGAGTTCTCACTCCGGTAGTCAGGAGCACGGGGACTCCGATGAGTCTGACTACGATGGGGACTGGGACGGCCTCTCCGAGGCTCAACAACAGGAGTGGGACCGCCTACAAGAACATGCGGAAGCCAAATTCCAAAAGTTCTGTGCACAGTCCGAGAAGGTCTCGCGGTCACTCGGAAGAGTGCACTTCGGGATGTTCCGGACCGGCACAGAACAGAAGGCTTGTGACCCCTTTCCCACTCCCCCCTACTTGCTGCCTGACATCCCTGCTTCTGCATCTGTCTCTGCACAGCATGATGCACCTCTCGAGGTGTCACAGCACTCACCACAGTCCACGGCTGCGGTGGTGCTCGCCTGTTGCAGAGAGTACCATTCCGGTCAGACACAGCAGACACCGCACGGGTCAGCTCTTGTGGATCATGCTCCGCAGGACCGAGCAGACTCGTCGGTGGTGTCTGCTAGACTGTTTGCAGCACAGTGTGAGTCACTATCCTCGCCCGTCCACCACACGCACACCGTCCCTGCACTCACAGAGACTTGTTCTCTGTTCGCAGGAATGACGGTGGTGCAGGGTGACAGTGAGGACAGTGACGTGTACACGGCACCGGCACCCACCGAGCACTCTTCCCCACACCACACTCACAGTGCATCTTTGTTGAGGGAGGGGTCACGGAGCAGTGCGGTGCCCCCGCCTGCTTCCCCCCTGTCTGCTCCAGGGAAATCCCTGGAGCAGGTTCACTGGGAGCGGGTGTGGGAGGAGGACTACAGGTCCCCTACCGTTTGCCACGGTAACCTTTTGCCATCAAAGAGTTCACTAGGAGCTAGGGGTGTAGCCCCTCTGGTGACGCCCCCGCCACCTGGCCCTCCTGACTTGTTGCTGTCTGATGCAGGCTCTGCCGTGTCAGTGTCCCCACCAGCCAGTGAGCACCGGGTGCACACTGGGGGCACTGACACGGCCCCAAACTTTAACTCAATCAATCTTGGAGGTCGCCCTACAGAAGGGAGTCTCTCCCCCTCTTTCCTTCAGCAGTGTCCTCCTGTCCCCGCTCCGGTCCATGAGTCGCTTGACCTGACTAGTGACACGCACATGTCTGACACACAGGCACCACCTCCACCGCCACGGCGTGTCGGTAGAGGTGGTGTCTCTATCTTCCGGTGTGCATTCATGTCCTTTGCCCTGTTCACTTGCTTCCTGGCAAGTGCTTCGGCGGAGGTCCTCTCAGCCGCAGCACCTGTTCAGGGAGTGTGGTACGGATTGACATTGTGTCAACCGGGGGGGGAGATGGGAGGTGGGAAAAGCAGTACTGCAGTCAGTCAGTACAGTCAATCAGTCCAGTCAGTCCAGTCAGTTTGGTCTGGGGATGGTGGTTTATCCGATGGTGGCTTACCTGATGGTGGCATTGGTATCACTCCTGATTGGTCTGCCACCCGGCAGTGTTCCTCTGGTGATGGTTCTGGGTATTCCTCTGGTATTCCTCTGGTTCCGACTGGTATTGGCAGTATGACTCTGGTCAGCACCGCCACTATGGTTCTCCTCGTGGCTCCGACGGTTCCCCACCAGACAGCTCAGCCCAGATCTGTCTCCTTCAGGCGCTTGAGAAGCGGCGCCAGAGGTACAGAGCAGTATCAGCTCTGCTCCTGACAGCCTTCCTTGGCATAGTCCTGACATGTCTCTGCCAGAGTGTCTATGAGGAGTTCCTCGTCGAGGCTCACTTTGAGGCTGGTCACCACCTGTCACCGATCTCCGCTGTCTGCAGCCCCGTGACTCAGACCTCGCTCTACGGCGCCATGCAGTATGTAGGCGACACAGCTCTGGAGATGTGTACCTGGTTTGGACTATTCTGTGCACCCCCTTCAGTCATCTTCTCCCAGGACCCCATGATACATCTGTACTCTATCACCGGTTCTGACACTGATGGCATTGTCTGTGACTCCGGTGCAACCGGCAATATCACCGGGTCCAGACACAGGATCACTGACCTTGATACCAGCAGGACCATATCCTTCAGTACAGTCATGACTGGACCCGCTTCACGGACTGATGGCACCGGCACACTGAGACTGATCGGCAGAGACATACTGACTGGTGACATTGATGAGTACAGCATTCCTGGCTGCCATTTCAAACACGGCGCCAAAACCCTCCTGTCAACCCGAGTTATGCTCCGGGAGGGTTTCTCATCACCTGACTTCATCAGTATGACATATACCCATCTTGACTCTGGCCGGATATACTCTATCATTGATGATGGCACAGACTATCTTTGGGCAGAGCCAGGGTCAACAGATGTCAGCTTTCAGGCCTTTCAAGGCAATAAGAAGAGGCACAGATCAGGGGACCCATCCGACTGGATGTGGTCCAACAGTCAGTACAGTACCTGGGCTACTACTCATGGTTCTCCTACGGCTACGGCCAAGCTGGGGGAACCAGCCTTTGATGTCTCTATGTTCGGCGACTCTCTCCCGGTCGGAGAGGGCAACAATCACCCTGCTCTTCAGCACTATCACAGTCAGAACAGTATATTCTCCGTCCAGTTGACTGGTTATTACTTCTATGCTAATCCGCCATTCACTATATCTATTCTGGACCGCCTTTTCACTAAAGGCAATGCTGACTTTCCTCTGGACCCTCATAATACTGTATATTTCTGGATAGTTCCCTATATGCCATCCCACAGGATCTGGCATAAGACCTGTACTATGGAGGTATTACATATCTGGCCTACTGGTACTACGGGGTTATTCAGCTACCTTGAGCGACACACCTACACCTCCACACACCCTCTCACCCCAGCTGGTTCTGACGGTGGACCTGGTCGGGTCTTCATCGATGGCACACCCTTTCCCATCTGCATCCTCTACCGAGACCGCCACACCCCGATCAGGGTCAGTCCTCCCCTTGAGCTGCATGATGCTCTCGGGCATGCCTCGATGACCCGTATCCTCCGTCTCTATGACATGCCAGGGGTAGACTTGGGCAGACCACAGTGTTCCAGAGCAGCTCTTGCTTCACTTACCACCTGCTCTCAGTGGTGTGCAGTCTGTGCTACGACGGGCCTCAAACAAAAACCAGCCCCGAGCAGAGACCGCCTCCGTACCAGTCAGCAGCAGCCAGCCCGGAAATGGGCCTCAGACATGACAGGCCCCATCTCACCCAGTGGCTATAATGGGCACAGATACCGTATCCACTTCATTGACATCTCCACCAGATACCTATTTGTGTTCACCGTTGCCTCTAAGGCAGACTACTATGTGTGTCTCCTGAGATTCATTGCCTATACCAGATCCCTCTCCTACGGCATTGATGAGCTATTCCTGTCCACCTCTACAGTCTCAGACACTGAGATGGTGCTGAGGACTGATTGTGCACCTGAGATGGCAGATGCCAAATGCCGGGCAGCTTACCAGCAGCATGGCATTATCCACCAGACCTCTTCTCCCACAGTCCATACGGACAATCCTTATGCGGAGAATGTCACTGGCATCCTGTCCCGTATGATCCGATCCATCCTCACAGCTTCTGGACTCGACCTCAGCTACTGGCCGCTTGCGGCTAAGCATGGTGCCTTGTTGTGGTCCATTACACCACACAAGGAAGTGGTGACTACCCCTATCCACACTATGACAGGTCATCACTTTCAGTACCGTCGTCTCCGTGCATTTGGTGCACACTGCTATGTGGTTATGGACAGTCAGCAGAGGAACAGCAGACAGCCAGGCATCTCATCAAAACTTCAGAACAGATCATGGGCAGGCCGCATGGTTGGTATCTCTATGGGCTCTAATGCCTACAAGATCCTAGACACCTCCGACGGCACAATACATCTTGTGGGCAAGCCACACTGGATACCTACCTATGAGCACCTGGGCAGATCCATGTCAGCATTCCCAGACACTATGGCAGCTGACAGAGAGGCTGATGCTACCTTTATCAGGCCATCTCCCTTCTCAGAGACACTCGACTGTACCTATGCCCAGATCATTGAGATCAGCTCATACTACTGCACTTCCGACCGACAGTCTTACGGCTGTGTGCTTCTTTCTGTTCCGTCGAGGGACAATACCTGGACTGACGTGGTTCATTATGTCAAGTCCACACCCGACGGCACACACTACAGACACCTGCTGGTGTATGTCGCACACTATAGGAAGACCGTCTCGGTCAATGAGCACTATCCGATCTGGACAGCTGTCAGAGCCCGAGAGAGCCGCAGACATCCATCATATGGCGCTATCATCATCTCTACCGACAGAGGCAGC
This sequence comes from Cymbomonas tetramitiformis, assembly GCA_001247695.2. NCBI lineage: Eukaryota > Viridiplantae > Chlorophyta > Pyramimonadophyceae > Pyramimonadales > Pyramimonadaceae > Cymbomonas > Cymbomonas tetramitiformis. The sequence goes on from LGRX02002399.1 coordinate 53,913, forward strand.
AGCACACCTTATGGTGTAATATTTGAGCCTACTCCAGAGTCTACCTATGGTTGGCATATGGACCTTCCTGCTACCCTCGTCAGCTTTCCGTCCACCCATGCCGCCGCCTTCCTTCCCTTCTCCGATGATCCCAGCAGAGATGTCCGCCCCGAGTACATTCCACAGCAGTACACCTCAGCTGACAGCTTCATCAGATCAGGACCCAGAGAGTTGGTGGTGCACATGTTCAATATTTCTGCACCCCAGCTCAAACCAGTCCACGGTGTCAAGCAGGCACTTTCCACCCCAGAAGCAGTTCAGTGGCAGGAGGCTATGGATGCCGAAGTGGCTGGTCTGGCCGCCGACAATAAAATGGTCCCGGGACACCTTCCCTCGGGTACCAAAGGCCTGACCACTCTCTTTGTGTTCTCCAGACCCTTCAAACCAGACCCCTCAGCACCATCCGGCACACGGCAGATCTTCAAAACCAGACTGTGTGCCAATGGTAAGCAGACATACGGCTACCTTCCGTGGGAGACCACCTGTACCACACCTCAGCTTTATGCCTTCAGACTGGCCTTCATCTTCGGCAGCATCTTCAGTCTGAAGATGAGTCACTTCGATGTCTCCCAGGCCTTTATGAATGCTAAGCTGGATGTTCCAGTATGGGTATCATTTCCGGCTGGTTACACCTATCAGGGGTTCGGTGGTGCTTTACTGCACTATGCACTGTATGGCCTTAAGGTGGCTGGTGCTTCCTGGCAGAGACTGGTTAAGGTATTCATGCTCAGCTTTATGTTCGGCGAGGTGACATTCAGGCAGTCCTCTCATGATGACTGTATATATTTCATCTACACTGATTTGGTTAAGGCCATGTGTGTTGTCTATGTGGATGACTTCATTCTGGTCGCCAGTACAGAGCTTGAGGATGCCTTCTGGGCAGCTTTCAGAGCCAGGTTTCTGGCTAAGCATCTCGGAGAGGTCACATCGGTTCTCCGGATGCGGGTCAGGCAGGATCAGGCTGGTATCTACCTTTGCCAGTCCAGACAGATCAAGGACTTAATGGCCAACAACAACATCACAGCTCATTCCTACAGAACACCTATGGACCCGAAGCTCATCATCAAGAAACCAGCAGATCCAGACCTATCCCTTGTCCCCAGTTACAGATCCATCCTCGGCTCACTGCTATGGCTGGCCCGTGGCTCACGACCTGACTGCTACTATCCCGTAATCTATCTGGCTCAGTTTGTATCATGCCCTTCTGAGGAGTCTATGAAGGCTCTGATCAGAATTGCGCAGTACATGGACAGCACGGCTCATTACTCTCTGGCATTCTACTACCCCGAGACTCCGGTCAAGGTCATCACCATGTTCTGTTATTCAGATGCTGACCTGGCTAGGGACTTAGAGGGGAGAATGATGCCCGGTCCTATTCTGGCTCCGTGATATTTCTGGCTGGTATGATACTGCAGTGGCATTCAGGGAGGCAGACCATCACTGAGGTCTCCTCCACAGGGTCAGAGTATGTTGCAGCCAGTACAGCAGCACAGCGGTTGGTATCACTGATGTTCATGCTCACTGAGATATTTGGTTCTATTACTCACCGTATTGATTCCCAGCAGCCCCTTGATTCCGATCTTGACCATGCTATTCAGTACCTTGACAGAGCAGCCACAGATATTCACTTTGACATGCCTTCCCTTCAGACTACCTCGGTGCTCAGGCGTCTGCTTGACAAACAAAACAAGCCAGCAGACGGTCTGACTTCAGTCCGCCCAAACTCTCCTACAATTCCTGATGAACTCAGTACAGATGAAATCACCCCCCTCAAATTCCAGAACAACAGGAACAGAGAATATATCAGTACAGCTTCAGCTCAGCCCCGCCTGGAGTTACCTATTCCCCTACTGCTGGATAATGATGCATGCAGATATATTGTCGAGCATCACCTCCTCTCCGAGAAGGTGAAGCATGTGATTATCAGATTTCATGTCCTCCGAGACTTTGTCAGATTGAACTGGATTCGGTGTGCCAGAGTCCCATCAGCTCGGAACCTGGCAGACCCTTACACGAAACCAGTTCCTCCAGTCAAGGACATGCAGCCCTACTTCATGCAGATGTTCCAGCAATATATGGCCATGGGTAAGGCTCAGGCTGCAGTTATTCAGAAATGATTTACTGGTATTCAGGGAAAAAGTCTTTTTGGGGAAGAATTTTAGAGCCATTTGGGAAGAATTGTGACATGGGTCATTTTTGGGAAGATTTTTGACAATGACTCATGCGTGACGCACGCGACATATATTCACGCGTATGAGTGTGTGGCACACTGGACAATTCAAGTTGAAATCTGGTTTCCCTCTCTTGTGACAGTCGAGTGACACTCTCAGTCCTCATAACATAACATTTTGCCACGATGAGTATAAATCGTACAATAGACAAAATACCATATATATTTATAAACATTTTACGATTCCAGGAAGATAGCTTCCAGGTCATGTTAGCCTGTGGTCTGGATGACCAATAACCAAAAGTCTTGCGGGAATCATTTTTCCCCAGCCAATAATCTGGCCGTGATGTAGTGTATATACCAAAGGTTTATATTCACCAAAATATTGGTTGGTGAAAATTAATTTTTATATTTTCCATTCGTATATCCGTGGTATGATGACGTGTCTAGCCTCCGCTCCGTCACGTGCTCACGTCGAACAAACCTCTGTCCGCTCAGGTGTTTTCTCTCAGACGTCTACCTCACGCTGCTGGACAGTGACTTACGTGACCCCGTAAGTCACTTTCCAGCAGCGTGAGGTAGAGGTCTGAGAGAGAGACCTCAAGCATCGAAACTTAGCATACTTATTGTTGGGCGTGTTAGGAACAACATATTTTTTGCGCGCGCGAGATCCGTGCACATTATGGGATCTGGGACGCCGCGCAAGGGAGGGGGTCATTGGGCACGCATCGAGTGAAAGGCTCGACATACGCACCGCATGAAAGCATCATGCATAGCACAAGCGTACCACGCATATCATATACGCATAGCAAACACTTTTTTAGCATCTGACAGCGCGCTGTCAACCCTAGCAAAAACGCGGATGTCCACCGCGTCCACGTTTCCGCTAGGGTTTCGTCCCTCATCCGCGCGCTCGCTTGCAAGCAAGCATGCACAGCGGATGAGGGAACCGTTTACCAAAATATTATGTCATATGTGTTATCTTTCAACATCATTTCGTACAGTCTGAACGGCCAACCACAAATCTCGCTAAGGGCCGGCGCGTGCATGTGGGTATAGTGAGCGGGATTTTAGGTTTTTCGGGACTTCCAAAAGTAACGAAAGCGGTTATCATTCTCCGCGATGCGGATACCCACGGACTCAGTAGAAATCTGTGATAATATTAGATAGGAATAAGTTACTTAGATGAACACATAATCTTAGAAATCTTCGCCTGGCTGTACAGGGTCTCACTGCGAGGGAGAGCGCGTTCCGCGTTAAGTTGAAATTGCATAGTTAACAAATAGCATCTGTACATCGCAAAATGCTCAAAGCGACATCTGCTGTAAAATGGGACAGTGACACTGCGAGCATCATACGCATGCCGCGAGGTGAATCTGTCAAAAACCAACCAAATCTTTTGCGTCTCAAAATGACATACCGTACAAAAATGCAGTCATATGCCATACACCCCATTGTGGCGTACCCCACTGCGACTTTTTCGCGGGTACGCACGATTGAATGCAGATATTGCTACATTTTCAGTTCACGGTGAAGATTAATGAATTTACATTTCCAACGTTTCTCTCGTGACTAATGTATCACGTAATGTATCCAAGATGTGAATGCTATTGCGCCACATCGGCTATAGCGAGAGTTTGCCGTTGCGTTGCGTTGGACCTTTTCAGGCTGGTATGGCCAGTATAAATCCCACCGTGCGGCGACTCATGCGCGTCAGTGTCACGTATAAGCACGCACGCATGAGTCAGTTCTCATCATTCTTCCCAAAAAGAACCAATGTCAAATTCTTCCCAAATGGCTCTAAAATTCTTCCCAAAAAAACCCCTAGCCGGTATTCAGAAAGCAGCAGCATGATCTGACTGTGAGTACCTTGCTTTCCTGTTTTCCTGTTTTGGGTTGTTTGTGTAACTGACTATGCTTTGCAGGTACTGGCCTATATTCAAAGTTACTTATGGCTGGTTACTTTATGTTAGTTACTGTTTTCCTTAGAAATGAATCACTGTATTAGATAGAAAATGATGTGGCACTCATTGATAGATTTGTGTATATGGACATTGATATTCCAAGCTCACTCTTTGGTATTAGCTACACTGCATTAGTCACAGTACCATTACAGTGTCTGTTCCGACCGTGAGAGCCACCGCTGCTGTCAGTCATGATCTCTCTATTCATTCTCCCTCTGCAGTAAGTCTTTCCGGTGACGGGCGGATCTGGACCTGCTTCGGCACTCCTTATCCTACCCCTGACGAAGCACCCCGGATAGCTTGCAGCCACGGTGTGTGGACCTCCAGAGACATGACATATCACTATCCCCCGACAGCAGGGTGGCACCAGGGACAGATTACTGCCCGTGTCAGGACGTTGGGTCTACGGACCAGCTTTTCGGGGTTTTCAGCCCTGACACGGTGTGACTGCAGTTCCACCATTTCCATCATCTTTCTGGATTTTGGTTCTGGCACTGGATTAGTGGCATGTATCTTGGTTTGATTGGTTATTGGTCTGACCACCTCACTCGAGGTGGTGTGCTGGAGTTGACATTCAGTCCGAGCTCAGTCATCAGAGTTGTCATCACCGACCCGTCATGACCGCTGTCATCACCGACTCGACCTGACCGCTGTCATCACCGATACGGCTCGACACCTCTGACTACCTCACTGACCTGATTGTCATCTCCTCTGATCGAGTTCGGTTGTCACATGAGACAGAGCACACACTAGCTCATTTCGCATCACACTCAGCATACTAGAACTATATATATTATATCTTCTGTATGTTGAGAGAGATTCTGAGTGCGAAACCCTGAGCGTTGCAGTGCTTCCTGTTTGACCTGTCTGTTTACTGAATGGGTCTTCTCGCACACACTGTTAAAAGCGAACAGCTCGATTTACTGTGACGTGACGGTCAAATGACACTCCGTGCATTTATACGAAATTTCCTTCTAAAATATGGAATGAATCTGCTGTATGCCATGCCATACAACGTCTTAGAGTTGTAATGAAACCTCACATTTGCACTCAGATGCTGCATCGGTCGGTAGATCGAATCCCCCGCCCGTCGCGTGACATCTGAGCCGCTCACGAGACCCGCCTTGCATGTTGTGAAAAGCACTTCTCACGTTCCGCCAGTGTAAAGAGCTGTTTCAGCGGTGTTAATCAATGAATAGATTAGGAGGAACATCCGCAGCATGCTTGCATCAAAATATGGAGTAGCCCCTGGTGTTTTCACTAGCCTGCTTTGCAGGGATACCGCACTCTCAAGACTTTGTCCCCTTTGCTAGCGTAAATGTTTTATTATTATTATTATTATTATTATTAAAATATGTTGCACACGACATAATTTGGGCGCTAGGTAACTTGCCCGCTCAGATTTGGTCACTCGAAGCGGATCTTGGGGTCCTCGCTTCGAGTGGCGAGGAGCGGTAAACGCCATCCTTTGGCCTAAACAAGATTTTTTTTAAATCGCCTAAATTTTTTTGACCCATTTTTCGGGGCCGAACCTATATTTTTTTGCCCTTTTTTTCTGGATGCCTAAATTTTGATGAAATTTTGATGAAAACGTCTCTTTGCAACAACCGCAAAAGAGCCTCCCTGTTGAGATGCGCAAATATTGGTCGGGAACTTCGGTGATGCGCTTGGAGGGCTCGATCTTCGGCTCCTTCGTGATGCTTACACCCCCTCCTACACGCTTCTTTCCAGAGGAAGGTTTCAGAGAAGGTGCCCTTTCTCGCTCGTGCGCTGCTAAAGCCGGCTGCTGCGGCAGCTCGCTATCCGCATGCTGCTGGGAGCTCCTGTTCCGCTTCAACTGGTCGAAGGCGTTTGTTAGGGGTTGTGCTCGCGTGCGTGCATACCCTGCCTCCAAGCGACTCGGTTCGCGGTCGTCGCTGTCCTCCGACGAGTCGCCATCGTCACGTCCCAGGTCTAGGTGTACTGGGTGGAGAGTTGTCTTGTTGGTGTTGTCCTCGACGTCGAGATCAAATATATCGGATTCTGAAGCTGAAGAATAGTCTTCGACGAGCATGGTGATGATGATCCTCCCCTGTTCGTTGTTGGCTGTTCTTGCGTCTTACTGTCGACAAAGAATATTGTAAATCTGAACGAAAGGAAGGGCGGCGACATCGACATCGACAGCCGACACCGTCTCGACCGTCTCTGTCAGATTTTTCGAGAAAAGAAAATCGAAAAATATGGATCGATGGGGGTCCAACTTTAAAAATTGCAGACGGGGGTGGATATTTTCCCTACGGACCCCCTATATTTTTCAAAATTTTGACATTTTTTTGGGGCTGAATTTTGACCTAAATTTTGAATAAAATTTTTCAAAATTCTTGTTTAGGCCAAGCCATCCTCGAAACGCCATTCTCTTGGCGTTCTGACCAAGGGAGTGGCTGTAGCTACTTAACACAACTAAGTGAACTTATGTAAAACGTTTAAAACGCGCAGATGCGCTTCATCCGCTCAACGAATCGCTGGCGGTATGAAGCACTTCTTCCGCTCTATCTCCGCGGGATGTCGCTAGGCTGTCGAAGTACTAAACTTAATATATTGAACTCCTAAGGTGTTGTCCGTAATAAATATTGTTAATCATGCAAAGATCAACAAAACTGTCGGACAGAATCTTCTCGTTTTGAGATTAGACCTAATGAGCGTTCTGACAGAAAAGGCTAATATATGATATATATATTAGGCTGGCGGAAGCACTTACAGGGTGTGACACCGTGATACACTGCAGACTAAGATGAGATAATAAAATAACTTTGAGGTTTTATTATCGAACTGGCGGAACGAAGTGGCGGAAGCAAGCTGACGTGGCACCTCAGGTCAAGGGGTGATCAGAGAGAGTGTGACTGCCCCCCACCTTATGGGGGGGGCTGAAAGTCCCATCTCACATCACACCACCTCACCCCGAAGGCGTGAGGTGCCACAACAAGATAGGCAAGCTCGCATCCCAAACCTAAACCCTAGGCAAAAATAGGCAGCAGTTACAGGCCCGATGGGACCCCTCACAGTTTGAAACTACTGCACTACAACAGAAGCTAGAGCTGTTCATTGCAAGTGTCTGTTTGCTTTAATGTTGCACACCACCAGACCGTGATGCGTCTGGTGGCGGGTCGATTGCGCCATTGGCGAGAGGCCGTGATCCACCGAAACTCGGCAACCAGATGGGCCCCTGCGTGTAAGCAGGGCAGTGGTCCCACTCGTCCCCGTCGTCGGCAGGTGCGAGTGAACGGGCAGCGGCCAGATGGACACCACCGCCTCGATCGAGACCGCCGGGATGCACAGAGGGGTGTGGAACATCGCTGGGAGGCACATCACGAAAAGGGGCGTAGCCAGGTGAGTCAGGGGAGGGCGGATCCTCGGGCGGCCAATCCTCAGGGGGCGGCAGCCGCAACGTCATGGCGGCTGCATCCTCGGTCGTGGGCGGCTTCTCCGTGGCCGACGCGAGCTGAGGCACTGCCTGCTTCGTCCATGGCGGCGAAACAGGAGGTGCAACGGCGGCGAAGTCAGGGGCTTTACCGTCCGCGTACGCCTCCCTGCAAATGCGTGGGCAGAGGCCCTTCGTCTCCTGGTGGGCACATGTGATACCATACAAGCGGAAGCATGTGACGCAGGGGAAACCAGTGCCAAACCACTTTTTGAAGAGCATGTCGCCCTCTACCTTCCACTCACCAACTGGTGCTTCGCGTCGCTCTCGTCGCTTGGACTTGGTGGCATCGAAGCTGTAGGCCGCAGCACCACCAGAGGTGGAGGACACAGCCTTCCCCGCCAGCTTGGCGAATGGGGACTCGTCGCGGAAAACGGTCCGAAGCTCGAGCTGGAGGGACGAAAAAGTGTGGGTCGCACCAGCCCGCAAGTTGCGTAGCACCACCAGGTACAAGGGGGATACGTAGCACGAATTCGCCGCGGACGCGGCCAGGATGTGCCAGAGATCTCGAACTCGCTCTCGGTCAGTGTAGGTCGCGTGCGAGCGGGCGTGCTTGTCCATGAGCTTGCTGATGACCTCCAATTGCGGAGCTGGGTCCTTCTTCTCGTCGATGATGACAGCGCGTAACCTCGTCCAGAAGCGCTCCGTGTCGGGGTCAGGGATGCCTTCCACGAAAAAACGTAAGCGCTGGAGAGCACAGCGGCCATCGCCAGGGTGCACCTTGGCCGACTCGTTGTACAAACGCAGAGCCGAGCCGCGGAGAAAAACGGGCAAAATGGTGAAGATGAGCTCGTTGAGAACCATGTGGTAGGCCTCGTACTCGTTGTCCAAGTCGAGGAGCATGTCGAACTCGTAGTGCGAAATGGGCCCCAAGACGTGGTGAATGTTGCTGAGCAAAATAGCGAAGTCAGTCTCAGCGTCCGAAGTGTCCAGAGTGATACCAACGTTCTTCTTGAATTCGTGGGCGTGCAAAAGGGTGAGGACGTCCTCAGCGTAAGTAAAGGCGTAAGTCATCTTGTCGGAGTACTCGTCCTCCCTTCCTTCTTCCACGGGTGTAGAGACCCATACAGCCGGATCCCGATGAAATTCGGCAGCAGTGGCGGAAGGGCCAACACAAGTGGGTCGTGTGCGCAATGATGATGTCGTGACAATGCGTCGGGTAGCGCCCCGCGGGCGGCCTCCATTGGTGGGAGATGTTTCAGAATCTCCGGAAGCACGTTGGCGGGCGGCGCGGATCGCTGCATGTGACGGGGTAGCCATTGCAGGGATGAAATATTCCAGTTTGAAAAATGCAAAGATGTGGCGAAACCAAAAACGCCGATAAGAAGGGGTGAAGGTCTCGTTGATTCCTGCTGAAGTTGGTCGAAAAAAATACAATTTTCCGGGGTACGTGCGGAGTTACGTGCGGAGGTACGTGCGGGTTACGTGCTGTTACGTGCGGGTCACGGGTGCGGGTTACGTGCGTGATCAAAGTAGCCGAGAAAACAGATGCCACACCAAAGATGGTGGACCGATAACCTGACAGAAAAGGCTAATATATGATATATATATTAGGCTGGCGGAAGCATTTACAGGGTGTGACACCGTGATACACTGCAGACTAAGATGAGATAATAAAATAACTTTGAGGTTTTATTATCGAACTGGCGGAACGAACTGGCGGAAGCAAGCTGACGTGGCACCTCGGGTCAAGGGGTGATCAGAGAGAGTGTGACTGCCCCCCACCTTATGGGGGGGGGGCTGAAATTCTCATCTCACATCACGTTCCCTCAAGCAGCGCCACCGTCCCCCTAGCGGAAACCGGGAGGACGTTGGCGCGCTGTCCGGTCAAACCGCGGCAAGACCGGAGATTCCACCCGACAATTTTGCTAAACATGCCCTTCTGAGGGATACTGATAGAGAGCGCCGCCACTCCCACCACCCCCTCTCCCCAGCACCACAGCCCCCTTCCTCAACGTCTCCAAATACCCCCTTAATTCTTCGACTTCCCTCCCCACCGCTCAGATTCAGCCACCCCTCCACTCACCCGGCCATGGCTGCTTCTCCATCTTCTAGAGTTTTTTGCTTTGCACCTAGCTTTTCTCTAGATGTCACCCTGCTGAAAAGTGGGTTGAGCCCCTTTGTGGGCGCGCTATAGCAGAGGGAGTAGCCCCTGGTGTTTTCACTAGTCTGCTTTGCAGGGATACCGCACTCTCAGGACTTTGTCCCCTTTGCTAGCGTAAATGTTTTATTCGTATTATTATTAGCGCGCCGCCGAATTTTGACAATTTTGACAACATATTTTGATGCTAGCATGCTGCGGATGTTCCTAATCTATTCATTAATTAACACCGCTGAAACAGCTCTTTACACTGGCGGAACGTGAGAAGTGCTCTTCACAACATGCAAGGCGGGTCTCGTGAGCGGCTCAGATGTCACGCGACGGGCGGGGGATTCGATCTACCGACCGATGCAGCATCTGAGTGCAAATGTGAGGTTTCATTACAACTCTAAGACGCTGTATGCCATGCCATGACAATGACATGCCATGTTGCCATATCATCATCGTCGAATCACATGAATGCATTTCCGTTTGTTTATGTTTTTATTACCGAATGTGCCAATCGGTTATGAACTTCCCGTGTTGGATATTACGACCAATAATACCAACGAATTGTGAGTTTTGGACATATGGCATAATTGGCATTTAACACATACGCAATGCTCATAGCGAATCGAAAACTCTGAACTGTTGGACATCTCGCGAAGTGTCGCCATTAGACCGTTCGATTATTTGCGGAGAGTTTATTTGTCGACAACTCGGCATATCACGATATCAACCTACCGTCGTGAGCTTGTGACACCGTGTCTCAAGGGGCATATTTATATTATTATACAGTATATGCCCCTTGAGCTAGTAGGAAGGGCTGCGCCTATAAACAACTAGTTGAATGATACATATATAACAGTGTTGACCAATTGGCATTGACATTGTTATCTTGTGCCGGGTGTATTTGGGCGCTTCCCTAACGCTAAGCTTCACGATCTCGATGGATGATACAGTTGAACAGTTGAACAACTATGTCTATCCTATGATCGCCCAAAGCCCATCGCCGATCGGGTGAACTGAAGGGCTGAAGCAGCGCAGCGCAGCGCCAAAGCGGGGCAAACCGCAAACTCCAGATTGCCACTCTGGCTCAAACTTAATGTGCCCTCCAACATAACGGTTTCGAAGACTCCTGTTTTCAGGTAGTTGCTCAGGCAGCACATGTGGCACTGAATTTTCAGTGAGAAAGGTGACAATATATCTTCAAATTATTTTTGCCACGGTGGGCCTTAAATTCTAATATTACAGGATGGGAGGCATCTCGGTGGAGTTCGTGGACATCGGGTTACAGGTCGAAACAAGGAAGACCGCGATCCTGCAAAACGTAACCGGCAGTTTCAAAACCAATGAAATATGCGCTCTTATGGGACCTTCAGGCGCTGGGAAAACTACGCTGTTGCACATTCTTGCTGGGCGCGACGTTGGCGGTATTGTAAC
>LGRX02002402.1:0-17496 GCA_001247695.2 Cymbomonas tetramitiformis
ATTGGGGTGGGTGTCATCGGTCATTTGTCTTAAGTGTGATAGGGTGGGGTGTGTGTCATCGGTCATTTTGCTTAAGTGTCATAGGGTGGTGTGTGTGTCATCGGTCATTTTGTTAAGTGTCATTGGGTGTCATTTTTCTTTAAATATCCAGCATATAGCTTTCTTACACGTGTGCATATCTCCTACATTCCAGCCAATCACGTGCTTACATTTGGATAAGATTCTTAAGTTTTCTTAAGTTATATCCTTGAGCCATGTGGACAATATCCTCCTACCAAGAAGCTTCCACGTACTTACATTTTCTTAAGTTCTCTTAAGTATAATTCTTAAGTATACTGTCGGCCAATAGCTAACTACCCCGATTTAAATATGCATAGTGTGGGTTTATATCGAAAACTTAAGAAAACTTAAGAAAACTTAAGAAAACTTAAGAAACTTAAGAAAACTTAAGAAAACTTAAGAAAACTTAAGAAAACTTAAGAAAATACTTTCAGAAGTGTCTGCTTACCAACCATATTCGATATAGATTCCTTAATCTGGAGTGTGACTGGAATTGGCACAGCGTCGCTCACACTCTACGAGGCGATACTCAAACTAGAAGGGACTTACTCTTTTTTTGCAATCAGGGTTTACAAGGCCCGGTGTAGTGAGTTCTTGGGGTGCGGAGCCACAAACATGATTTTCTCGAGTATGATGGGGGTGCTTGGTGGCCTGTGTAGCTAAAGGTTGGGTTCGAGTCCCGACACCCCGGCTGACAAGCATCTTGTGAATCACAGGTTGGAGGAGTGTTTTCGTTGATTTGCCTCGGTGTACCACGGCTCGATTGGGACCTGCATTTTCATCTTAGCTTGCAGACTCTAGGGCGGCAAGAAAGTGGGTTGAGAAACTTGTATGAGGTATATTAGGTGTTTTGAACCGCACTTACGTGTGTCTATTTGGAATCAGGTCAAGGTCTGGTTGATTTTGGGTTCATGCTGCAATTTCACCATGAACCCAAAACGAACATCACTCTCTGCATCCTCACGAACGCATATAGTTATACCGCGACTTGTTCCGCGTCGTGAATACTGTTGTAGGCAGCTTTTATCTCGCCACTACGCCGCACGAGCCGCGAATTGGGTAGGATAGGACCATTGGCACGATGTGCACGGTCAAACCCTGAGCCAAAATGGCTTTTAAGGCCTCATTTCACCCATCCGCCTGCTTTGGGATAAGTGACCTTCGTTTCCTATGACGTGTTTCGACAATAATATGCAACATGTATGATAAAAATTAACTTGGTCCACCATAACAACATAAAATATAGTGATTTCCCAAGTTTTGAGTGTGCACATCAAACCCTGAGGCAAAATGGCTTCAAAAGCCTCATTTTACTCATTCATTCGCTCTTGGTGAATTGACCTCTGTTTCCTATGATATATTTTGACAATAATACACGATATATGTAATAAATCTTAGCATAAGCCACCTTAACAACATACATTTGCGTGTTTTCCCCAAGTTTTCAGTGTGTCGCCGCTTTACAAGACACGAAAAATCTCCAAAAAACAATCTAAGATAGGGGTAGACATGGATTCTCCATAAATTTTCAACTTACCTTGTTTTTATAACATATTTTCAAGTTTCTTAAATGTACATATCGCAAGAGTCTTATCTTGTACAACTTTTTTCGATACTCGGATTTTTCAGCTAGCGCGGCGTGTTTTTGGCCATTTTACGGCTCTAAAACCAAAATTTCTCGACGAATTTCGTTTTTAATCATGGATACCACATCCAAAGGGCCTTTATTTGAACCAAAAAATCACAAAAAATACCCTGTCTCATTTGAGTCTCATTTGCCGGTTCCAGTCTCATTTTTGCGATTCCATCGTTCGTTGGTGACACACGACAGACCAGAGAATTGCACATCTACCATTCCCGATCCTCGTTTACCACGATTTACCAGCTCGAGCTCCGCTCCGTCTCTACATTGCGAAGTTTTATATCCATTTAATACCCTTAGGCCATGACCATTTACCATTCCAGATCCTCGTTTACCACGCCCCGTTCTGAAATTACCAGGCTTTTACCATGCTTCAACCTATATTGCCGCAAATTACCAATGGTTTACCGTCAGTTATTTTTTTATGAAATATTTTAATGTTTACCACCTGATTACCACCCCACATAGTAGGGGCTTACCGCCGTTTACCACCAGTTTACCCCATTTTAACACCAGTTCACTACATTTTTACACGATTCCTTCTCATCAGTGTGAATGCAGACAGGATAATCACGGACTTCGCAGACACGCCTTCGTTGCAAAGTAATAGTATATATGTACGTGTAGGTACGTATCCTTCGATCCGAGCGGACTAGTACCGGGTATCTGATAGGCTAATACTTCGGCAGGTCCAAGACTTTCCAAGATCATAAGCTCTATTTCTTGCCTAAAATACTCATTTGCCCCTTTTTTGCCGTCAGCGACGCACCTCCTTCTACTTCTACCATAGTCATGCCATCCAAGCGGCAGTCTGTTTTCACGTACATATACCAGTTTGCCAAAAATCACGGGGAGTATTACCTATGCAGCAGTACAGTTCTTCTTCCGCCGCCGGGTATGACTATCCAAAAGTTGTGGGAGAACTACAATACACAATGCGTCGACGGCGAAGCCATGGAATGCTTACTCAGCCTTTTTTGTCGTGTGTTCAGAGAGGAGCTTCTTAGCTCTTGGGTCAAGTTCCGTCGGATGACTATATAGCGACAACATATAGCTTTATCATTGAGCAAATTGACTTATCGTTGGAACACCGTTCAATATGATTGTATTCGAACATATTTTGAATGAAATTATTATCGACGTTTCACATTTCCAATGTTGTGACATGCTATGTTTGTGGCATGCGGGCCTTCGATCCGACCCACCTGAAAGAGGTCATTTGATAGGCCAACTGAAATCACGACGGCCACACTACTGTATTTAAGCACCTACCTTGTCCTCACAGCTCACTTTTCAGCTTGACACTTTACTTGCGACGCTTCTTTACATGCCACCTCATCCAACCATGCCATTCAAGCGAGAATGTATTATTGCCTATGTTCTTGGAATGTATGCAACATGCCCTACTGCCCCCAGAATGAGAATGAGGAATTTTGACTATCTTCCTCATGGTATGACTGTTCGAATGTTGTGGAGGAACTACAATGAATGTTATATGTGCAGGAATGCGGAAGGCAATAAATGCACGTTGAGGTATTTTCGATGTGTGTTTCGAAACGACCTTGCCTTTCGGTTCAAGTTCCGACAGGTTCAGTAACGTTACCGTCAACGTTACCTGTCGCGGCAATTGAAACCACGGCGGCTACGAGAATGTTATCTTGATTCCACTTTGATTTCGAGTACTTAGGATTGCAACCTCCCGAGGTTTAGATTTTGACTACTTTTCGATAAGAATAGTATACTTAAAAATATTTTAATAATGTGGTAGAAGTGTATAATGTAATCGCATGTTCATTCGTCAATGGCTTGTGTTTCTTGCCGATATGCTGATGTGCCTGTGTATGGGGCTTTCTGCCTCGGTTGTGTTTTTGTCTTTGATTAAAAAATCGGCGACTAACAGTGTCGACATCGGATCCGGTCCGACCTTGCCAAGTTAGCTCGGCATCGTTGCCTTGTAATCGGTGTCGGGGTCGGTGCAGGCCTTCGGCCCGCACTTGTAGGCGGTGCCAAAGCTGGTACAGGCCTTCGGTCTGCCTTGACAGTGTCGGTGCAGGCCTTCGACCCGCACTTGTAGGCGGTGCCAAGGCCGGTGCAGGCCTCCGGCCTGCCTTGACAGTGTCGGTGCAGGCCTTCGGCCCGCAGCTGTAGGCGGTGCCAAGGCCGGTGCAGGCCTTCGGCCTGCCTTGCCAGTGTCGGCGCAGGCCTTCGGCGTGCCTTGCCAGTGTCGGCGCAGCCCCGTTAGAGGCTATCGCATGCATGCCCGTAAGAGGCGTGTGGCAGGCCCGTGGGAGGCGTGTGATGGCAGGGCCATGCGCCATGGGAGGCTGTCGCAGGCCCGTGAGATGCCGTCGCATACCCGTGGGAGGTTGTCGGAGGCCCGCGGGAGGCCGTCGCAGGCCCCGCCGTTAGAGACTGTCGCAGACCCGCGGGAGGCTGTCGTAGGCGTGTGGCGCCGTGGGAGGCCGTCGCAGACCCGTGGGGGACCGTCGCACGCCTGTGGAAGGCCATCGCAGGCCCGTGGGAGGCTCGTGGGAGGCTCGTGGGAGGCTGTCGCAAGCCCGTGGGAGGCTACAGTAAGTCGCGGTCTATAAGAAATGGCACCTACAAGAACCCAGTCGCTAGTTTTCTGTCCAAAAGTTAAGAAACATCGTAAGAAACCACCCGCTAGATTTTCCATGGGAGAGGTCTTAAAAATCCTCCGATTAAGAAACAATTTACGCTAGATTCATCAACCTAATCGGTATATATAGTCCAAACATATAGGGTTTATAAAACATATAGGGTGATTTTGAGCCTATCCTCCAGCATGCAGCATCCCGTATCCAGGGTGTGAGGGGTCCTCCAAAGCATCATCGCAAACCTTGGAAACGAATGGCCGGATGTTTCGTAGAACGTTGCCCAGTCCCAAATTGTTTAAACTTACAGAACTCAACTGCTTCAGCTCAAAACTCCTTTCTCTTCTCACTTTGAGGAGCATTCTCAAACCACTGCCCAGGGACGTTTATCACTGCTTTTAAAGCTACCTGCTCATCTCCAGGGTACTCCTTTATGAACAGGTTTGTGTCGATTGACGGTTGAGTGAATACTTTCTGCTTCCCTTTACTCATACTGTTATTCGGCAAAGCGCTGAATCGTGAACTGAATTTGCAGCGAACTCACGGGCTTTTTCACGTTTAGTGAGCGAAAACTTGAGGGGCGCCTGCAACGCTCATACCAGAAGGGTTACGCAAAATAATCAGATAATTGCCATTGAACCGTCAGATTCGGCGCATCTTGATTTTTAAACGGTGTAGAACCCGCCGGTGTCAGTGCAGGCTCTTCGCTAAAACCGATAATCGGTGCTGGATCGGATCAGGTGCTCTGGCTGGATCCGACTATACGGATCGCTGCAGTGCAGGGCTCTTGGCGCAAACCGACGACGGGGTCGGGTTCGGCGCAGCTCTTTTTACAAACGGTGCAGAACCCGCCGGTGTCAATGCAGGCTCTTCGCTAAAACCGATATTCGGTTCGGGATCGGATCAGGTGCTCTGGCTGGATCCGACTATACGGATCGCTGCAGTGCAGCTTGAAAATTGACGGTGTCGGATCATCTACGGAAATGATCCGACACCGGTTTCGACACTGGCGACTAAGTGATCCCGCATGTGCGAGATATACGAATTTGATTGGACAAAAAGTACACTACTCTTGCACGACCCGCGGTCCATTCACGACCAGGTACAAAAGCTCTTGCCCGACCCTTGAAGATTCATTTCCCCTTGTTTCTTCTGACATACGCACCTTCAACCATACCTTCAAACATCTGCTACTTACCTTGCAAGCATTGCCATCTGCAGGTATTATAGTGTGGCGCTTGCGACTACATTACACGCTACCTCTAATATGAATACACCTCATTTCCCTGCAGACTCACTTGTTCAGCTTGAACGTATGCATATAGAATTCGAAAAATGTCGTGTGTGCCAATCCTGGAATTTGTTTCTATCTCGCGAGGAAGTGTTCGTCGATCCTGCGCTGCATCCTAGACATGACCCCTCTTACGCGAAGTGGAGGTTTATCCGCGAAACGCGGGAAACATGGTATTTTCAACTGTTGGATGCGCATCACTACTCCGACGCGCAAGGCGCCGCTAGCGCACTTACCCCAGTGACAATGCCGGTTCCCACGGACTATATTCCCGAGTTGATCGGTGCCTTTCCCGAGCCTGATGATGATGGAAAGTGGTGCAACTGGCGTTAGGAAACATATACGCTTGTGTACAGTCTTTATTTTATATTTGCAAGTTCACATTACTTACACTAATGTATTATTCTGCTAGCTTAATACACCAACACTTATTACCCTTATTTATGTGCTCCTAGACATCCTAGACAATTATTTGGTGTATATAGATTAAATTTGTATGATGATATAGATTTGTGTATCATATGCTAGTACCCATCTCAGTTGCAACTTGTTTTCTGGGAATTGAAGCATCCGAATATGCACATCCATAAACATGTACCGTGCATGCTGACCTAAATTGCACATGGATGCACCCATATTTGCATACGGGAATCGGCGACTAAGTGATCCCGCATGTGCGAGATATACGAATTTGATTGGACCAAAAGTACACTACTCTTGCACGACCCGCGGTCCTCTCACGACCAGGTACAAAAGCTCTTGCCCGACCCTTGAAGATCCATTTCCCCTTGTTTCTTCTGACATACGCACCTTCAACCATACCTTCAAACATCTGCTACTTACCTTGAAAGCATTGCCATCTGCAGGCATTATAGCTCCACATTTATCCTCACAGTATATATTTTCGACTTTTGCTATGGGCGACGCTCGCTTCAACTGCTAATCACCTTGCACGCATTGTTATCTACAGGTATAAAAGCCTGTAATATCATGGCCACGTTATGCCTTCAATTCTACGATTCGGAGTTTATGGGACACGCGATCTTGATGAAGCCAGTGCAGACGCTATCAATACACATGGAATGGTCCACCAGCGATGTCCTCAATGCAATGTAGACAGCTGGATGATATGTAAGTTCTTAAACATCCCCTACGAGGACAGACATGTCCGGCAGGACTTGCCGATCGTTTGGTGGCGCTACACCTGGATAATTCGGAAATACATGTTTTTTAACCTTATTGAACCGGAACGTTATCCCGACCAGACCCCAATATAGAACGAATGGGTCACCCCAAGGACACTGGTCATTCCAGTCGACGTCACTTGGGCGCTTATTATTCCGCGGGATCAACGAGAAGAGGCAATCGACCTATATTGCGTGCGATGCAATTGCCTTGACCAATAAAGCTCTGCCATTTATGTTCTCCGATAGAGCGTCAACATTGCCGTCAACGTTACCTCGCTATCGAGGGAATTAAAACCTACAAGTGCCGCAAATAATTGTGGATTGAAGATATAGATTCCAATGTATCAGCAATATAATAGCCTTAGCACTGTGAAATGATCGAAATCTCTTGCCTAGAAGACATCATAGACAAATATTTGGTGTATATTGATTAAACTTGTATGATGATATAGATTTGTGTATCATATGCTAGTATCCATCTCAGTTGCACATGATATGCACGCATATAAACAAACATGCAACAAAAAAATCTACCGGGACTCGCCGAGTACGAAAGCATCATGCACAAATAAATGATTTGAGTAATATTTTGCAATGAAAATTGCGGGACGACTTACGTGTCGCTTACGTGTCGCTTACGTGGCACATTTCAGAACTTTTAGACGACGAAAATTGTGTCAAAATGAAGGTTTTTAGACGACGATCGGGATTCATTTATTCCCAATAGTCTGTTCATTAGTGTGGTAGCCGACAAGACGACAAATGGCTTTCGGCAAAAGCGCAACACACTGGACACCGCGTCACTCTGAAATACGATACGCTAAAGGATTTTGCATAAAGAATGAGGATTAAAAGAGGACTGTGAGTACTTAATGTCCCTCCGATATCTCTTAAGCAGCGCAGTCTCCGACTGCATTAAAACATAACTCCAGTTGACCAGTGATCCTCTTGAAAAATTTTCGGGGGGAGGAAGGGTTGATGCACCATAAAAGCCGTGGAAACATGTACCATTCGTCGATCGGCATGCGCAAATCTCTCCGTAACGTACGACGGACTGAGATTCCCAAAAATCCGTTTCTTCAAGCTATATAAGTTGTGTGCCAGGGGACACTGGCCATTTTAAGCCGTTCGATTGGTATATTGTATTTCTACCCAATGGGGCCGCGCAATGGAAATGGGCACGAACGGGGACCCCAGAGCCATTGACTGCGTACTTTGGGGAGCGAGAGCCTGGGCTCGATTATAGCTGGCAGCATATTATCGTCCATCCTTCTGGAGCGCTACGCCGCTGGGAGCGCTCGAGGGGCGGTGACTGGTTTCTGGAAGATGCCACTCGAGCGAAGGAACCCGTATGTAGCGCCGTTTTCATTACCGATCAGTAATGCGTCCTGGAAGCATGCGATTGAGACTGACGAGTATGAGTATCGTGGAATTCCATACATTGGGCGTAAGGCTGTACAATCGACGCCTACGAACAGTGACGATTCGGGTGCAGGCATGTGGCCTGGAGTAAGGAGAAGCTGCCAGATTCTGATGACGATGATGACGCGGGTGCCACGGACAGTAAGCATGACATTGATACTGCCAGTCCGAAGTGGGAGTATGACACGCCTGGTGAATATGACACTGACACCGAGGATGACGTCAGTGAGTTCGATGACTTGGTAGCTGTAGACGATGCTGAGGAACAGGCTGAAGCTCGAAGGTTGAAGAGACTGGGGCTGCAGCTGATCATGTATGATAAGGGTGAACTTCTCTGGGTGCCAAAGGGCACATCCCCGACATCACCCGTTCAGTCAGAGGATCAGCCTATCCCCGAGCCGAAGTCTGATGCCATATCTGATGGTGCTCCAGCCCCTGTGGTGAAGACCGAATCTAAGCCGAAGAGGCAACCTATCATATATGAATATGCCAAGACTGTTCCTACTCGTTACTTGGTTGAGAGTGATGACGAATCTGAGTTGCCCCCTCGGAGGAAGAGAGTCAGAGGCAACTAGATAAGTTAGATAGATGGGTAGATTCTCTGATTAGGATTTGTATAGGTGGCAGATGATGATATGTCAGCCGACAGAGGACAGATCGATCAGAGATCCGAAAGGGCGCGCCTTGAAAGTACAAGACATGAATTGTAACCCAGTGGAGGCTGTTCTAGCTTAAAGTAATTATTTGGAAATAATAAGAGCTATTGCTCACCCTGTCAAAATACTGGTCAATCTTTCCTGCCATAAAGATATTGCAATTGCTTAATTGTAGCCTTGTTCAAGCTGAGATATAAGCTGAAGTATAATACGGAAGGGGGGCTACATCCTAAGAACTGTAAGGCAAGGGTTTAAAGTGGACTCTGTTCCCTCCGATATCCTAAAAACACCTTGAGGGACGCCTCACTGATGTAAGAAGACTGGCCAGCTCGACAACAAAGACATCAAAGACATTACACAAAAAAGTACGATTCCTATATTGTGAGGTCACAATACTTCTAAGAGGGGAGATCTGTCAGGGATATGACCGGTGACATACCTGTCATACCTATCATACCTGTCATACCTGTCATGTCATGTCATGTCATGTCATGTCATGTCATGGCATGTCATGTCATATCTCATAATAAATAATATACAGTCGTCAAGTGCAGTCGGTACGGTCGACTATGACATGTACAGTCGGTACGTTCGACAATGACATGTCTGCTGGAATCGTCACACCGCTTACTTTTGTGACTCTTCCCGTAGTAGTGTTTATGACTGTCATCCGAACCAGAACCCTAACTGTTTATGCCCGTTATATCGGGTCAACTTATCAACTTGATTACATTCTGAGAAAACTATCACTGTGTGAATATATCCCGGGTCTTAGGGGTATATCCAACAGGTTTGGACCCACGCACTCTTTTTTTAGACACTGCGAAGTTTGGCCATGTCTGGCTAAACAACGACGATTGAGATGGAGTGAGGGGCTCCTCTAGAGGCGCGGCGGAGCGGTATGGCCTAGTTGCATGTCTGGTTGATTGGATTTGCGGAGAGCTCGTGCACGTGGCCGCTTACTTTTCCTTGGTACGCGTTGGTAAACGTTGGAATTTTTGGTCGGATCCGACACCACGTTCCTTGGCCGCGTTATTTTCATCCACATGCACGTTTGGAGAACTTTGTACGCCGCAGCTTTCCCTTAATTCCTCGACGACCCCATTTCGACTCTTGGCCGCCCCTCCTTCCGCATCTCGCCCCACTTTCCCTCACTTCATCTCTGCAGTCTTTTACACCATGGTTGCGACTAGATTGACCTCGAGTATGGCGTCTCGCCGACGCTGCTTAGCTACAATTTTCGACTCCGCTGTTGCCCGTAATTCCGTGACGCCGGCTACGCCACCTCTTGGAGGTGTTCCGGCTGCTAATTCCGCTCAAGCTGTTTTCCTGGCAGCGGTTCGCGCGTTGACCCGCGAGCGCTTTGACGAAAGCGTCGCGGAGCACGTAATCCGGAAGTGTTTCCGTGAGAAACATAACCGTTTCACGGGCACGGAATCCAACGCACAGGTGCTTCTCCCCAAGCTGGTGCCTGCCATCCAGGAGGCGTTCGAGGCACAAGACATTTTGTTTGCGCCACTTTTCGACTTGGAGCAGTCAACGTTACCCGTCCGCCCAGAGGCCAACAAACTTCTTTTTCCCACGCTCGAGCTCATCGTATGTCCCGCCTCTCCGGCGGGTGACTGGCTCGAGGCGTCTGCGACACTGCACCCACTGGACGGCAAGCGAGTACTTCTGGAGCTCGCATGACGACTGCTGGACTCCGGTGCGCCCTTCCAGGGTACATCGGACCCCCTTGCGGTCCGCTTCAAGGCCTACCATGACCCGTCCGAGTCCGTCACGGATTTCAACGCGGCCTTGCGGTCCGCCAGGAGGCGCAACACCCTCGACGATGACGAGGTGAAGGAGCTGTTCCTCGCAGCGCTGGATCCTGGATTCTACGCGCCGGTGGTGTCGAGGCTCTTCACGCACCAGCAGCGGGCGGCCGTGGACCTCCTTACCATGCAGCAATGGGTACTCGAGTGTTACGCCAGGCACGTCACAGCCGGTACGCACACTGCCACGTGTACCCTGTCCGCGGCGGCCGTGACCCCAGACGGTGACGCATCGCAGCTATCTGACCTCACTTCCATCATTCTGGACGTGAAGAGGCAGCTCAAGCTCTTGACGGACAAGGTGAACGGCAAAGGGTTCACACCGCGGGCGGACAAGATGAAGATTGGCAGCGGAGGGGGCGGCTCCGGTGTTCGTTTTGCGGCTAGTGACCTCCCGACTGGGGGGAACTGGTCGCAGTCGCATGTGAGGAAGCGCGTTGCCTTTCACAATGAAAGGCAGCGGCGACTTCATTCCATTTTGCCAAAACTCGACATGCAAGAAGGACGAGGCACGCCACTGGCACCGCGACTGCCCGAATGGCGGCAAGCACGGCGCTGGGGGAAGCTTCCACAGCTTCTCCCTCGGTGACATCGAGAACGACTTGCTGGCGGAGCAGTTTCAGACGGCCATGGACGAGCACGACGGCGCGCGGTTCGATGCGCTCTGCCTTCTGGCGGGGGGCAGGCCGGAGATGCTCGACGGCGTTTCGGCATGTGCCTTCGGGCTCGAGCCGGAGCGGGAGGACGGTGCGTTGCAGGATTTCCTTCCCTACTGCCAGCCTGTCACCCACATGGGCGGCTTCACGGTGGGTGGTGTTACGAGCGGGATCTCGGCTGCCGCTTGCACACATGTCCGGGAGGACCCACCGCCGGCTCCACCGCCGGCGGCAATCACGCGTGTTTACCCAGACGAGTCGGAGGCGTCCGACGACGATGTCATGATGCCAGTGGACCCCATGCATGCGCACGAGCCCGACCTCTGCTTTGCGGACAAGATCGCGCAGATGGGGGGACTCTCGATCACGGCTGAGGGAAGGGACTTGGCGATGCGGTACATGCACGCCGAGTCGGAGGCTGGCTCTTACGGCAGCGATGCGGACGAGTCGGCTGCTGGGTGTGACCCGGCTGACGGTGAGGGTGCGGTACGGCAGCCTCCGGCCCCTCGACAGGGATGCGGTACACCGCCTTGGGGGTTTGGCCGCTCTTCGGCAATTGTCGTCATGGTGTGTGCGTTCTTTTGCGTTTGCGCCACCGCGGCACCACTCTCCGCTGCGGCTCTTGACGAGGCATGCGCACCGGACTGCACCGGCCTGGAGGTCGGTGGTGTCGGTGTGATGACACCTGCAGCGATTCCACCATTCCAGTATTGGGAACCAGCAGGGTGGTAGCGTGGTACCACAATCTGCATGCACGGTACCCTGGCTGGGTTTGGCACCCGGGTCCATCGCAGCCGCCTGTGGCGGCTCCGACCCTTCCGATGCAGCCCTCGCCGGGTGGAGCTCCGCCATCGCCAGACTACACTCCACCCACTTTCCGGCGATGAGGGTGAGGACGAGCCGGCTTCAGTCGGCGATCGACAAATTTCAGATTTATTTTCTGGTTCTACGAATGATTACAACCAGGGTAGATATCTTCCGCGGAGGTGGCTCGGCCCGCATTGGGAATTTACTTCGGCCACATTTCGGCCCGTCTCGGCCCGAACCCAAAATTGCCCGCCGCAGGCGCAAAATTTTAATTTTAAATATGACAATTTGTCAAAAATCGATAAAATTTTGGAAATTTATCGATTTTCCCCTCAATGCGACTCGGCCCATCCGCAACTTTTCCTTCGGCCCGCCTGCGGCCCGGGCCTCCGTGACACGGCCCCGGGCCGGCCAATCCCAGGAAGATATCTTCCCTGATTACAACACGGCATCGGCAACTTCCAGCTACAGCACTGTGACTCTGCTGCGGGCTGGCACTGCACTGCCACCGCCTACTAGTGGCTAGAAAGTTAATCATGCCGCTCCTGCACAGTGAGATTGACCGTAGCTGTATGTGCAGAGGGGTCCGATCACGGGCCGGTTTTAGCTTTGCAACTCTTGACTGGGAACAACCCTGCCAGAAAGGACAGGCCTTCCCTTAGAGCTAGACTTCCACCGCTGCACATGGTGTTTGTTCACAGGTTTCCACTTCGGCTAGTCAGTCACCACACTAGGTGGTGTGCTGGAATTGTCACACCGCTTACTTTTGTGACTTTTCCCGTAGTAGTGTTTATGACTGTCATCCGAACCAGAACCCTAAATGTTTATGCCCGTTATATCGGGTTAACTTATCAACTTGATTACATTCTGAGAAAACTATCACTGTGTGAATATATCCCGGGTCTTAGGGGTATATCCAACAATGTCTGTCATGCACCTTCGGTAAAGTACAGTCGGTATGTCTGTCATGCACCTACGGTGCGTGACATCTGGCATCGAGAGTCCAAGCATATGACATCGAGATGTCGAGGCAAGACAAGTCTTGAAGAACTGAAGCGTTCTGACAAATACGCGTCTTCGCTTCAAGCATGCGCTGACCAGCATACGAGCATCAAAGGCTATATTGTCTAGCCGATGCGTCAAGTTCACCTAGTGCTCTCGAGTTCACAACTCGATGGTGGTAATGCATACGATGCATGGGAGCACTAGAGTATATATGAGGAGCATTGAGCTCACGCAGGGACTCTGGTCGCCAGACTGCTGCACTCATACACCCAGTCACCCACCATACCTCGCACGTCGCTATTACTGTTCCATAATAGCCGTGCCAATCACCTGGTCTTATAGACCTTGAAATAGTCTCTACTGTCGTCTATACTCAGTATACTGTCGTCTGCACTGTAGCCTGTACCGCCCGGTCCGCCCCATACTTAAATTCATTTTGGCGACATCCACGCCTCTGCCTCTAAACTGTCGTCCTTTTTGTCTGTACTGTACTGTCGTCGACGAAAAACGGTGAACCTCCAACCAGAGACGCAGAAATTGACATGCTGTCCGACGGACGCAGTACAGGGACGAGACAGTACAGACCAAACGACAGTACAATACATAGGTAATTTCCTCGTTAAAAGTACGGGTAAGCCTTTATCGAAACCACACCGGTATCTTTATGGAATCTGTCCGCTTCCGTTCGCGCTTCTTAAGCGCTTCATACTGTGAAAACCTAGTCGCGCAGGGTAGATTAATGAAGAGATTGCCAAGTCTTCGCGATATATTAGAAGCGAATATCTTTACGATATATTCCAACCGGTTGTACGCCATCAAGCCACGTCTCTGTCCCGCACAGTGTATATGCGTCCGCGGAGCATATCGGGTGACGCTGCGCTATGATGCCGTACTCAACGCGAGCGTGCAAGGCGCTGGACGCTATTTTTTAAATCAACACGAACAATTTACAAAGTGACATATTCAATCGGGCCCGCTGCAGCCAACTATAGTCTGCAACTCGCGGCGAACTACCAAGAGGGTGCACTATCTTGCACATCTAGACAAACACACAGCGATATCGATGTCGACCATCTGACAGGCTTTAGACTATTTTTTACCAAAATATTGCGGCACGCAACACGCCACAATCCGCAGCGACGCCTCCTGTCCACAACGAAAGGTAGCGTGAAGCCCGCTGAGTGGCATGCCGCATGCGGCCCTGCGCATACATCACACAGATATAAGCGGCCTCTCTATATATTTACAGCCGCCCATCTAAAAGGCTCGAGGCCTTTCTTTTGGCAAAAACTTCGGGCATGCAGAACCACATAAGTCGTACCAAGCCAGAATGTCCGAACTGACAGCATTGAGTCGAGCCCATTAATTAGCCTGCGTGAGCTGTGCTTTAAACGACTTGTGAATGAATATAAATAATTTGGAAATATTTCCCTGAAAGATTTTATGGCTCAGATCGAGGTATCGCGCAAGGTCGAGGTATCGCGCCAGCAAACATGATATGAAAACATAGTTCCTTAGGAAATATAATCGTTATGCGTCTAAATATGTATTATCCCCCGGCATATCTGAGTCGTGGAAGTGGTCATATATATATATATATATATTTTTTTCGTGAGAACCTTTTGGAAATTTTCTAACTTGTGGAAATCACTTCTTGATTTGGCAAATTTGGGGAATGTTTGAGAAATTTGCAAAACTTTTTATTTTGGGAAATTGGGATTTGTTTTTTTGGGAAATTAGATTAAATGTAGTAAATGGTTGTGATTTTCGTGATTTTGTGAAATCTAAATGTTCAATGGGAAATCTAAAATTTGATTTTCGGCATTGGTTGATGCCAATTATAAACTGGGGAACCTCATTTTTTTGTTCATCGTCACGTGACGGACACGACTGCAACTATCACATGCCATGTACCAGGCACACATTCCTGATAACTTATACATCTTTATCTCTTTATTTTTCTTTCTTTTCTTTTATCTTCTTTCTTTTCTTTTTATGTTTTCTGCTGTTTTTGGTGTGTAATATTAACTTCACAGTCTTATATTCCACTGTTTTATTGCATGACAAACTCTGGCCTCTAGCCTAGAATTACAATCACTTTTCCGATATAATGTCTGGTCTCAAACCTAATACATCTATATCCTTATGTTCAGTCTTGGCATACAGCCTAATACTAACATGTAAAACTTCCTTAATTCATTTCTCTTGATCAACACTAACTGAGGTCCACTTTTCCAAGCTTCCCTTTCAACATGTTGCTCTCTAACAATCACTAGCAGGATTCCTGTATTGACATCTGCCATCGACCAATCATGTGCACATATATGCCGGATTCTGGTACTCCTCCACCAATCATCAGGCAGATCACGATATTGCCATTGCAGATCTTTCTGGAATCCACCAGATCCTCAATATAATTATTGTCATTGCAGATCTTCTCCTGAAATCTGCCTTGCCATCAATTATTTCTTCATACAGCTGTGACCGGCATGCAACAAGGCCCTTGCGGCATGCAACCACCCGTCACCAGCATGCAACCTGGCATATGTAGCATGCAACCTGGTCTCTGTTGCATGCAACCTGGCCTCTGTGGCATGCAACCAGACATCTGTAGCATGCAACCTGGCCTTTGTAGCATGCAACCTGGCCTCTGTCGCATGCAACCTGGCCCCTGTGGCATGCAACCCGACATCTGTCGCATGCAACCTGGCCTCTGTGGCATGCAACCAGACATCTGTAGCATGCAACCTGGCCTTTGTAGCATGCAACCTGGCCTCTGTCGCATGCAACCTGGCCCCTGTGGCATGCAACCCGACATCTGTCGCATGCAACCTGGCCTCTGTCGCATGCAACCTGGCCTCTGTGGCATGCAACCCGACATCTGTCGCATGCAACCTGGCCTCTGTGGCATGCAACCTGGCCTCTGTAGCATGCAACCTGACATCTGTCGCATGCAACCTGGCCTCCGTGACATGCAACCGGGCCTCTGTAGCATGCAACCCGACATCTGTAGCATGCAACCTGGCCTCTGTCGCATGCAACCTGGCCTCTGTAGCATGCAATCTGACATCTGTAGCATGCAACCTGGCCTCCGTGACATGCAACCGGGCCTCTGTAGCATGCAACCTGACATCTGTAGCATGCAACCTGGCCTCCGTGGCATGCAACCGGGCATCTGTAGCATGCAACCAGGCATCTGTGGCATGCAACCAGGCATACGCAGCATGCAACCAGGCATTTGTATCATGCAACCACTCGTCGGCAGCATGCAACCAGATCTCGTAGCATGCAACCCCGCTGCTCGTACCTCCCGGTACAACTCCTCCCCCCTCAAGAGCGGCCTATCTCCCGATGCCGCTCCCGGTGTCTTCAGGTATCAAGCTCCCCGAATTGAAGATGGTGGAAGAGATGACGCAGTAACGGAGCTGGTACGGGGTACACGGCGTGAGCATCTCGCGCCCCTGGTTGTTGTGAAGACGATGGTCCAAGCTGAGCAGTCTCAGGGTGCCCTCCGGTGGCCCATTTACATGCGCAAGGTGTCTGCGAGGTACACTCCAGCAATGGCGTTGGTGGAGGTGAGCTAGTCCAGATACATGTCGGCTTACGATATCGCTCTCCATACTTACAGTAGGTGCAAAAAAGAGGCTGTGGCAGTTTACGAACCACTGACCGCAACCGCAGTGCATTCGGGTATCTTCCCTCAGGGGTTTCAAGAAACCAGTGCTTGGGCTTCAAGTACTCGATAGCATCCAGGGTGCATTTCACACTCTTGTCTGCTCCTTCCAGATCAGGAGGGCCTCCCGTAGTGCGCGCCTGACTGTACTGGGTGCATGGAGGGCTGGCCCAGATGACATCAAAGAATCCCGGTGGATACTGAGTGGGGTCCCAGTCCTCCATTGATGCGAGATGGTTAGGTTGCCAGCGTGGGTCGTTGTCGAGCGTAACCACCGAGGCAGACGGGAAGCACTTGGCAAACTCCCTTTCCACCGATCCAGTTCCGCTGAACAACACCAAGATTCTCACTGGCCGGGTCTTCCGCTCTTCAAGGTCGGTGATCACCACTAGCTCTCTATTCCCCAAGGTTTCCACCCGCTCCCACGGCAGACAGAAGTCTTCCGGTGGAGAATCCACTTCCGGAACGTCACATGGGTGTTCCATTAGCTGGGATAAGGTGACGCCAAGGTGAACGGATTGTCGCTGTTGACGTTGCCGTCGGTCATGCTCAGTGGACTTCAGCATGTCCGCCTGCATGTATGCCTAATCGTCGTGCCTCGAACTCCTTGAGCTGCTGATTTTCCCCGCCTCTGTCCATCTTGTCTCTGGAGCGCCACTGGTCGTGAG
>LGRX02002403.1:0-10787 GCA_001247695.2 Cymbomonas tetramitiformis
ATAACCTACTGGAATATCCCGGTTCACGGATATCAGACAGTCCTGGAACCAATATAGATAAACTCTGATAAGAAATAAACCCTAAGCTAGATATACCCGGAACGGTCACGGAGTCGGAACGGTCTCGAGTCTAGCTACCTGTGACACTCGGTGTGTCACAGCACGGGCTTACGGATCAGTCACAGGTCCAGTGTTGGCTACCTAGGAATCTGTCATAGGGGCCTGCACCGGGACTCCCGGTCAGGGCTGCCTATACAGATTTCAGCATTATATCTGATTTTCTATCAGTATGGGGGAGGGGCTAGATGTGCGTGTTAAGATGCGCGTGCCTAAGGCAGACCCGTACATGCACGAGCGCGCCCTGAAATGTATGGCTGCAAGTGTGGCGAGCCAACAATAGCATAATCGTGATGCACCCCTGCGTCCGAGAGCCATCGATGCGTCGTGAGCGCTTTAGAATGTATGGCCGCGTGTGTGGCAACCCAACAATGGCATGATTTATCCTGTCTCCCCCGTGAAGATCAGTTGAAAGGAATGCCCCCTCCTCCCCCCTTTAGCAACTTGCTTTTCAGCCTAGGAGGGCTTCACCCCCCCACCCTAGCAACTTCAATATTCTATTCCCCGCCCCATCGATTTCTTTTCGTTTGTCATACACCATTCTAAATTCAGAGAAATGATATCCCCCGAACAATGCGTGTATATACCCCCTAAGAAAATATTGAGAACCACGCGGGAACAAATCGGGACATTAGGGGGAGTGCACGCACAAATGCATACATTCATAACAATTCGGTTACTGTGATTGACAATGAAACGCCCACATCAGCATTATTGTCTAACATTCATCAAGATAACTACCTGGTGCCCCTCTTTTTATGATGATTTCGTATATAGCCAGTAGTAATGTCCGTTGAGAAGAAACTATACACCAGACTTAGTTCTTATTTGATATTGTTGTGACATCAGACTTAAAACCTTAGAAGAAGGTAAAAAGAACCATGTTGTCCAAAGCCTGATCGATGTAAGAACGAGGTCGCCCGCATACTCTTCGCGCACTTTACAGTGTCGCAACTCCGATTATAAATCACACGTGACACCCTGCCGTTCACGCAGGTTGGATCCCTAGTAGTACCTATTGGACTCCGAAGACTGTTTTCCTCTTCCCCAGAATTATCATTATTTTCTTTGCGCTTCTTCTCCGAGTCACTTACAAGAACTGTATCTCAAGGATCGTCGATGTTACTTTATGCTCATCATAGCTCTGCATGTCTGAGAAAACTGGTCAAGGAACTAAACCTGCTTTGCGCAGTCCGGACAAGCGTCACGATTGATCGCCACTGGACTCTCGTTCGCCATAGGTGAGAATGCACGGTGGGCTGATTCAAACACACAGTGGGAATACCTATCTGATGAGACAGCTGGTGCGCTGCTCCCAAGTTTTGAACGAACGCAATGACCGAAACATCATCCGCGGTTGGAAGAAACAGATTCTGGACTTCTGGTGGCGAATCCAAAACAACCCGGCGCAACGCTTGCACATAGCTGCTGAAGCCTTTCGTCACCTTTTTGTTGTTCTTCTTGTAGTTCGTGGCAAGAATGGGCAGGAATTTTGGAGGTTCTTTTTTGAAGAGATACTTTGAGTTCGGAGCAAGCTCTCCGTCTTCAACCTTTTCTTGCTGACTTCTCACAAGTCGCTTCTGCCACGTTATCCACTTCGGCATTATAGTCTTCAACAGACTGCACACAGAACTGGTCGAGAAAAAGTCGGGGAAAGCTGGTGGGATCACGAAGTCCGAGCTCATCACCAGAAGTTGGTTCAATAAACATGCGCTCGGGCTAAGGTCCAGTACTATGTACTTAAAGCCGTGCTCAACTGCGAGGTCCAAGAAAAATGCACGAAAAGCGCCGTAATACATGTCAATGTTGGCAGCCGTTGCCTTTAATAAAGCTTCATCCAAGAAAGCACCCATGTTTACACAACCACGAATTAAAAACAAACACCCATTAGTATTTGCGACACCTACTGGTTCCAACAAGTCCCTTGCAGGCACCACGTAGTCGCCTGCAGGAACTTGCTCAAGTCCACGTCTGAAACCCCCGAACACAGGTCCAAGGAGCTCGAGAATATCATATTCAGAGCGAGAATTGTAATAGCAATCCATGTCGGGCGCTTCGACGCCTTCCAGCAGTTCATCACCAGTAATTCTACGCACAACCCCAGGTTGCGCGGCCACGGAGACTGCGGCCTCTTCCTCTTCCACATTTTCCTCCTCTTCGGCTTCAGATAGGGTCGCCTCTGTGATTAGGTCATCCTCTTCGCTGGTAGGCTGGAAAAAACTTGTCGCATTACACTGCGAGTCGAAATCAATTATGAGCGTACGTTCGTTGTTTTGAGCGAAACGCGCTGCGGTATTGACCGCGATGGTCGTCTTACCAACACCACCTTTGTAGTTGTACACCGAGATAATCTTTGGAGCAGTCTCTGACCCCGAGCCGCTACTAGTACGGCTGGGAGCTCGTTCCTCATACTGTCCCCTTTGTCGTTTGCGTGACTGGTCCGACATATCTCCTGCTGGGTCCCGTTCTTAAGAAGTCGCAGTGTTTCAGAATGGTCTGAGAAGGGAAACCCCCAGAGATGTAGCGTACGTGACTGGAAGTGATGCAGGTGAACGAAACGTCCAACTAGAACAAGCTCAGAACTACCGGCGCATGGTCGGGTGCAGTATCCACCGACCATTCGATTCATCGATTGGCTCCGCTCGGCTGCAGCGCTGCTGCACCCAACGCTCTGCATCGAGGTTGCATCCAGTCGAGTGGAGTGTAGGTATTGGGCCACTGTTTGGGCCCCGGCCCTCGGGCGGCCGTCCACGATTTGGGCCGTCCACATGTGGACGGCCCAAATTGTGGACGGCCGGGGGCCAAAACATTCTTAACATTCTAACATTTCGCAAATTAGGGCTACCATACTTAAGCCCATACTTAAGGCGTGTAACGCGTCGGCCCGCGTCGACGCCTGCGTTTCCCCATACTTAAGAAAATTTAAATTTTTTACTTAAGGAATATATTAATGTTTTTGGGGTATTCTCGGAGTGCTGGTCGGCGCATCAGTCAGCACTCGGAGTGCGGCCTCCGCACGACGCCTACGGTTCTCACAATCGTATACGATTGTCAAGCTCTGTCCCCCATACCAATATTGTGAATGCTTTTTATTTCATAAACATTTACACTGGCACCCGTGTCTATATACAGTCAGCACTCGGCGTGCATCCTCCGCACGACGCCTACGGTTCTGACAATCGTATACGATTGTCAGGCTCTGTCCCCCATACCAATATTGTGAATGCTTTTTATTTCTTAAACTTTAACACTGGCACCATGTCTATATAGGGTATTATTTTCATAAAATAATTCATTTTTCATGGTACCTTAGGAAACCATGCCTGCTTCCCTGCGATACGGTAATCATGCTTTGGATGTCCCGCATACCGTGCCAATATCTCTTCCGTTACTACAGGCCTTGTTTCCAACCCTTACCGACACCCCGATGCTTCTTCACCTGCGCAGCGCAGAAGACGTGCAACCTGTCGAACTCGGTACCGTGTTCCCTGACGGAGCTGACGTACTTGTGATCGGTGGTGTCAGTTCAACCCCCGGATCTAGTGACGTTAAAACCGGTTGTGCGAATGTCGACACTGCCACACACGAATCTTCCCAAGCATCAGCTTCTCCGCCTCCTAAGACGCCTCGCCCTGAAGTAAAGCAAGAATATTTAGTTTGTGACTTAACCGAATCGCCTCCACCTCCTAAGGACTCGTATGAATCTACGAAATCCTCTAGCGCTGTACAAGAACCAAAGCTCAAGCATAAGGTCAAATCGGAAAATACTGCCTATACCGGGCCAGCTATTCCGATAGATTTTTCTCAGCACGTTGATTTGACCCAAGACGTAGCGCCAGGTATACGTGAAGAGGTTGTCGACGAACTGCCAGTGCCTCTACTTCCGGGGGTAGTTTATAAGCCACGTGCTGGACATTTCTCTCCTTGGCGAGATTTCTTAAAATACGATCCGCAGACCTGGATGCGTTCTGGGAACAAAAGGCGTATCAGAGGCCGTATTACTAGAACTACGCGATGTGGTGGGGCTTTATCATGTGAGAACGATGCATGTGTCCTATATCGTACAACGGGTGAACGTAACCGTTTCCAATTCACCGGTACCTTTAAGAACCGCAATCTGGCGTGCGCCCTTTGCAACGCTGCGCCTACTCATTCCGGCAATTGTCCATTTGAAGTAAGCTTCCAAGAAGACTCCAATTTGAACATCCTCGTGCTTTCTACTCCCTCCAATGGACACAACCATTCCGTGTTGTCCACCGACAATCCCAGCGTGGGTGAGCTAAAAGCAGCTAAGACTAGGGCTGAGGAGGTTCTTAACACCGGTGGAGTTCGAAACGTGTGCCAGGTGAAAAGGACTTTACTCTCGGAAACCGTCTTTCCAAAAGACTCTTCTTTTGACCCTA
This sequence comes from Cymbomonas tetramitiformis, assembly GCA_001247695.2. Taxonomy (NCBI): domain Eukaryota; kingdom Viridiplantae; phylum Chlorophyta; class Pyramimonadophyceae; order Pyramimonadales; family Pyramimonadaceae; genus Cymbomonas; species Cymbomonas tetramitiformis. The sequence goes on from LGRX02002403.1 coordinate 4,521, forward strand.
GCCAGCTACCAGACATCGCGAGGCAAATGAACGTGATTGATAAGGCAGTGGACCAGAATTTCGTGCGAGGTCGTCGACAGGATGAGGGCATGAAAGCCGTTTCCCAATGGGCTGCTCAGCACGGTAAGGGGCTACTGCAATCTTTCGCGGACGAGGGGAACATCGACAGTTTTGCTCACACGTTCGTTATGTCCAGTGTCGGAGTGGATGGAGGTGTGGATCTCGTGCGTCGCATGCACCCGAAAAGTAGCGACCACTACCTCCGCTCAGCGTACGTCCACTTGGATTTCGTACATCGCAAGGTTTCTGGGGATTGGGTGACGATGGGGGCGCACGTGTTCTCCATAGAGGCCAACGCCCTGCTCACTATTGCCACCATGAACGTACCCAAAGACTGTACCGAAACACAGGTATTGTTTTGGACATTGGTGAAGAAGACGGTAGCAGCCGAACATCCGCGTGAGGAGGTATTATTCTATGGCTTCATGGGAGATGCAGCTGGTAAGTTACAGATCATAATGTTCAATGGGAGAGTTTGTAAGTTACACGGTTCTGACAGTCGTATACGATTGTCGGAACCGTTGACAATCGTATACGGTTGTCATCACAGTGTAACCTACGCATGAAATACAGGGCAAGTCAATAATCATAGTTTTCTATGTGGGAGTTTGCACATTATAACGTTCTGACAATCGTATACGATTGTCAGCAACGTGTAAACCTACGCATGATATACTTGGTTTTCAATAACTGATTAATATTTGGGGCACAGGTGCTAACTGGGCAGCAATCAAGAAAGTTTGGCCAGACCAAGATGACCGTAACAATCTGGAGTGCACGTTCCATTGGGGGCAGAACTTACATAAGATCGAATCTCTTATTCCATCAGATCTCCATGCCGTGCACAAAGACCTGTTACAGCGATGGATTTACTCTACTCCCGAGGCCAAGGTGTCCTGTGAAACAGCCATCTTCGCCTGGTATGCTGAGAACTGTGGCAGGTCGAATCAGCCAAAATTGAATGCATACTTCGTTTTCCAAATACGGCACGCGCAGCACATTCTGTCGCAATTCAAGGATCAAACCGAAGACATGACCGCCGAAATCCAACGACCGCTTGTGTGCCTTGCGGAAAGCATGCACGCGAAGTGGAGATCGTGGGGGGCATACTACTCCACCTTGTTGGAGTCGGTGGAATTCGATAGCCTTATGCAGATTCGACAAATTTGCCTGGCGATGAACCGACAGAACTCAACAAAGCACTTGTTGTGCGTGCAAGGTCGTATTCGTTCATTGGAGGATAAGTGGGTTAAAGGCGTTCTTACTCAGGCAGAGTTTGCAGATGGTCGCGAATTAATGCAAACAGTTCGTGCTGGCGCGACAGGATGGCTTCCACAGAGGGGCATCCCTGCAACGGACACCCACCGTCCAGATAAGGTAAACCATGGGGGGGTTTCGCGCAAACGCCCTGCGGAACTTCCTTCGGAAGGCGTCGCCTCCAAGAAGACGCGCACTGCCTCGGCGGTGCCACCTGCCTCTGCGGCAAGACCTGCCTCTGCGGCAAGACCTACCTCGGCGGCAAGACCTACCTCGGCGGCACCACCTACCTCGGCGGCAAGACCTACCTCTGGGGTAAGACCTACCTCGGCGGCACCACCTACCTCGGCGGCAAGACCTACCTCGGCGGCAAGACCTACCTCGGCGGCACCACCTACCTCGGCGGCAAGACCTACCTCGGCGGCACGTCCGGAGCGTGCTTCAGTTCGCGTTTACCCGGAAGCTGGTGGGGACTTCCAACCTTCCCTGCTTCACGTCACGCGGGCAGGCACTAACGGTAAATGCTATGGACGGAAGTCTAATGGTTCTCGTCACGACATCCCAATCGCGAAAGGGCAGCTGACTATTGGGTACACCGGAAGCTTGACCTATTATTTTCCAGCAAAAAACTTAACTCTTCAAAAGGGTCAAGTTCGCGAAGTGAGGACCACTCCCCCGATCCGGAGGATTATATTCTGCTCGTGGAAATGTGTTCAAAACCCATGGTATTGTTGTCACGTTTCGATGCCTGGACTGCCCGAGGGGGGGGCGAACCGTGTACCCAAACTTCTTGTTGCACCGGACACAAAGATCCTGGAAAGTGAGGAGACTCGTCTCTGTTCTCTTGGTGTTTGCGTTGCCCATGAGGATGTGACCCCAGAAGAGGCTCGAGGACATCTGGTGAGATCGGAGAATTCGGAGATGGACGTGGAGGAGAGACTTCGCAACGGTGTTAAGGTGAAAGCGAGTGGCAAGGGTTTCTTGACGAAGAAGATAGCGAATTTCTATACCGCGCTCCACAGCATGGTTAAGACCGATAACCTTGCACTGACTCAAATCCGGAAATGTGTTCCTGGTGGTGCAACCGTCTATAACTTCCGAGTTTGTCACCCTGATTCCGATGGCCGTGAATACCTCTTGGAGTTTGGACGAGAATACCGTTGTTCGTGTCCGTGTTTTCGAGAAATGGCGAGGACCCGACCTGCTCCATGCAAGCATTTCCTTTGGCTGTACTCCGAGATATTCGAAATTCCGATCATTACAAGTGTGGGATACCTTCACGAGCCATCGCTGCTATCCTCAGAAGTGCGCAAAATACTGTCGTATTATCCTGGAATTCCGGACAACTTCGATCTCTAGTTGCTTAGCTAGAATACAAACGTAAATCTGTGATGGCATCTTATATATTTTACAGTGTATGCATTTTCATATACGTTATTCAAAACATTTTGTATACCATTGCATGTGTTAGCACCCTCGTCCACATTCGAATATGATTAACCGTACGGTTTCAGCTTGACAATCGTATACGATTGTCACACGTGAGAGAGACTTAGTGCCGAGATCGTGTATCCTTTTGCATGTCGTATAACCCTGCCTGGATATTCGCGAAGAGTTTGTCACTACTCGTGCACATTCGAATATGATTAACCGTACGGTCGAAGCTTGACAATCGTATACGATTGTCACACGTGAGTATTGTAGTAGATATATTTATAGATTTTCTTTATCTATATATACCAGGAAAATATTAAAATAATTCATAATTTTACAGATGTCTACAGGGAGGTTATCAAGAGTCAGAAAGCCCACTGCTAAGGCACAGGCTATGGCTGCCGGGCGTGAGGGAGGTGCGTACCTGCAGCCCTATAAATGCATGTCGGGGTGTCATTGATTTCATTATTGCATGGCTCGTACAAAACAAACCGCTCGAAAGAAAATCGGAGGCTCAATGAGAGATTTACAGCGTATGGCCTCCGGAGGTGCACAGGCCTCTCAGAGCGGATCTTTGGCATCCGGTGAAGGTGGTTCAAATGAGTTACCCGCCGCTGGTGTTGCTCCAGGTACCGCAGGAGCTGCCACTCCAGTCGCAAGTGAAGATGCCACTCCAGTCGCAAGTGATCCTCAACCTACAGCTAAATCGCCAAAGCTGACTATTACAGTTGGTAAACCGAAACCAGCTCAGCAACCAGCTCAGCAACCAGCTGAGCAAGTCGTTGCGCTAATGCTCGAGTATGCCGCTACAACTAATAAGAAGGAGAAGAAAGACCTCGAGAGTGGAATTCGGGCCGTTGTGGAAGGTGGAGATAATAAGGAGATAGTTGATACAGCTGTTGCATTACTGAAGAATCGGGACGCACCTAAAGCTGTTGTCACTCTTAAAAGATTGCTAGGTAAGAGAAAAGCTGATGCAGATGCACCGCCAGAGGCAGGGCCAGAGGCAGCGTCAGCTCCTGCACCCGAGACCTCGGGGAGTGCACCACCGCCAAAGCGTGCTCGTGACCCGAAGGGTAAGGCTGCGATATCTGGGACCACTGATGACGACAACAGGCAAGACTACATATTCCCAGGACCGCTGAATATCAAAAAAGTGATCTCAGAATGGACTTTTCGTCCCCAGATTATTACTCGAGAAGACAAAAAGCTTCCAGTAGTTGCCCCTCTTGGCTTGCTAGTACATCCTGCTGATGTTCAGGGCGACTCAAACCGACTTTCGTTTACCCGCGCGACTTCACAAGAGGGAATAGAGAAGCAGAAGAAGGTCATCATGGAGCGATGGGAGGTGGACAAATCACATGTCATCGTGTGGTGGACTGGACACTATTACACGGACGAAGAGTATAGGCAAATGCTCATGTCAAAGTTTTATCCCGGTGAGGCATTGCTTGTCAGCACTAGTATTATGCAAGGGTTCGGGACTTTCCTACAAAGCTTGACAATCGTATACGATTGTCAGACCTAAGTTCATTTCGGTTGCTTGCAGCGGCGGATGCGGAGGCTCCTGAGGAAGTAAGCAATTTCAACACCATGGTGCACAATCTGGAGACCGACTATCTCAACCTATTCGATAATGATCCTGACGACTACAAGAGGTGGGTGAAAAACAAGTTCATGCGAATGCAGCTTGTCGTGGTGGATGGCCAGCATCGCTATGACGCCTGGCTTGACCTTGTCCTGGACGCAAGGAAACGTAAAGCATTCTGGAGCGGTACCGGGACCAGTAATAGGTCCTCTCTGGAGGGGTTGGCCACAACGATTACAATTCTGAAGAAAGAAACACCTCTTTGTGTTTTGGTAAGCGATCCTTGTATAATATCGTTTGTTTCATTGTTTCAATAAAATACCGTATGTACATGAATGAATTTTTTACAAGTTTCGGTTTGCGCAGAGCCTTATCGGGACACTGACGAACACCGACCAAACAGAAAGTCTTGTTGACTCTCACGAACACGATAAATGGATTTTGCTGTTGAATATTGCCGACGCCTCGGAAGACCAACTGGCGCATTTTACACAATTCCCGGTAAGGCAAGCTAGTGCCAAGAGTAACGCTTGGTATCGGAATAATCTGAGGGATACGACCGCGGCGGCCTACTCGAACGAGATTTCCAAACTTCAGGATCAATCGGCAAAAGTTGCCCTCCTCCAATCGCGCGAGCGGGATGCGCAAAAGGTATGAAACTTCCGCGCTCTCTCATGTGTCCTCACCCACGTGTGACACTCGTATACGATTGTCAAGCTTCAGTTCTCACCCACGCGTGACAATCGTATACGATTGTCAAGCTTCAGTTCTCACCCACGCGTGACAATCGTATACGATTGTCAAGCTTCAGTTCTCACCCACGCGTGACAATCGTATACGATTTTCAAGCTTCAGTTCTCACCCACGCGTGACAATCGTATACGATTGTCAAGCTTTGGCGCTAGCTTCGCCCCTGACTCACGCGTGACAATCGTATACGATTGTCAAGCTTTGGCGCAAGCTTCAGTTCTCACCCACGTGTGACAAGCGTGTCGCCCCTTACATGTGTCCAACGTGTCTTGCTTGCAGATTTTGCGGTTACTGGATCCAAAACTGGGAGACGAATGGCGGAAGGAAGCTCTCGAGTTGAAGAACTATCCGAAAGAACTGCAGCCTGTTCTTACCCTAGAGGCTATAAGCACCTCGCTATCAGCCTTAGGGTTTGATGTACGATATTTTTTCTTTGTTCTGAAAGTGGCGAAGGAAGGAGCATTAATGGCCGATGTGGACAAACGGAAGGAGTTCTACCAGAAATATGGGATCAGTTGCAAGGGCAAGTTTTTGACTGGCACTGAGTTCAGCTCGTATTGTCATCGTCTTGGTTTCATCAAGGATGTCATCGAATCTGCCAAGGCCAAGTTTGCCTCGCTGATGGGTTGGACTAAATACCCATATTGGTATAAACACGCAGAGGCTATCAGGGACGTCTATGATGATGATGAGGATACGCAGGAGACTATACTCAAACTAAACGTTGACACCCCTTGGGGACCCTATGACTTTAATGGGGTAACGTACCGTGATTCGCAGCATATGACGTACGTGCAAAAACATCACCATTTTTTTATTCAGAACGTCCACGGAGAGCCTGATTTGGAAACCAAGCTTCTGGTGTGGATGTTAATCCAATCTTCCAACAAATTCTACACTGCACGCTTCGATGAGGTCATGAAGAGCATGATGAAAGCAAAACGATGGAAGCGCGTTGATTCCAAGGAAGGAAGGGCTATGGACAAGAGTGTGAATAAGCCATCGCAGGATACCATGCATACCTACAAGACTCTTGTGGATTGCGCTGGTGAGTTAGTCCTCACAAGTTTTTTTTTAAGTTGCAGGATTACAAGTCCTAATGACAGTGATGTTTGCTATGCAGCCACGCGTATGATCTTGTGCTACATTCACACCTTGCCGGATGACTACATCGAGAT
>LGRX02002405.1:0-18542 GCA_001247695.2 Cymbomonas tetramitiformis
CCTCAAAACTTGCTTCACCCCCCTTCTCCACCCCTAACCTCAACTGAATTAGACTTGGAGAGATTGTATTTGCAAAATTCCGATCCATCTCGGTCTTCATCACCGAGGGGCTGCACCATATCTCTATGACGTGCCAATTGCTTTTTCCCTCAGGTGGGAAATCGCTCCCCATCAAGCGTGGACCACCTCACACCCGATTAATCTCACCCCCTCTTCCCCAACCATAGCTAACCCGACCTCAGAGTGTCAAAGGCATTCTCGCCTACCTCTTAAGCGGTCCACCCCCCTCCCCCCTCCCCCGATTCGATGGGATGCATGTCCACTTACCGACGTGTCCATCACATCCGATCGCCCCTCCCACGTGTGCACCTCCGCCACTGCCTAATAATTTACTATCTCGATTTGTGATAATTCATTTCGGAATTTCTCCATCCCCACCCCTCATGAAGGCTGGTGCATGATCCAATGTACCTTTGTACTCCCCTTGTTCACTCACAACACCGTGGGGGGCAAGTACGTGCCGCCTAAAGCCCGTACGCCCAGAAGTGTGTCTCACCCCCCAAATCTGGGGGGTAGCACGTCTTAGAGATATGGTGCAACCCCTACACCTCAAAACGTGCTTCACCCCCCTTCTCCCCCCCTTACCTCAACTGAATTAGACTTGGAGAGATTGTATTTGCAAAATTCCATTCCATCTTTCTTCATCACCCAGGGGCTGCACCATATCTCTATGACGTGCCAATTGTTTTTCCCCTCAGGTGGGAAATCGGTCCCCATCAAGCGTGGACCACCTCACACCCGATTAATCTCACCCCCTCTTCCCCAACCATAGCTAACCCGACCTCAGAGTGTCAAAGGCATTCTCGCCTACCTCCCAAGCGGTCCACCCCCCTCCCCCCTCCCCCGATTCGATGGGATGCATGTCCACTTACCGACGTGTCCATCACATCATCGCCCCTCCCACGTGTGCACCTCCGCCACTGCCTAATAATTTACTATCTCGATTTGTGATAATTCTTTTCGGAATTTCTCCATCCCCACCCCTCATGAAGGCTGGTGCATGATCCAATGTACCTTTGTACTCCCCTTGTTCACTCACAACACCGTGGGGGGCAAGTACGTGCCGCCCAAAGCCCGTACGCCCAGAAGTGTGTCTCACCCCCCAAATCTGGGGGGTAGCACGTCTTAGAGATATGGTGCAACCCCTACACCTCAAAACTTGCTTCACCCCCCTTCTCCACCCCTTACCTCAACTGAATTAGACTTGGAGAGATTGTATTTGCAAAATTCCATTCCATCTTTCTTCACCACCCAGGGGCTGCACCATATCTCTATGACGTGCCAATTGTTTTTTCCCTCAGGTGGGAAATCGGTCCCCATCAAGCGTGGACCACCTCACACCCGATTAATCGCACCCCCTCTTCCCCAACCATAGCTAACCCGACCTCAGAGTGTCAAAGGCATTCTCGCCTACCTCCCAAGCGGTCCACCCCCCTCCCCCCTCCCCCGATTCGATGGGATGCATGTCCACTTACCGACGTGTCCATCACATCATCGCCCCTCCCACGTGTGCACCTCCGCCACTGCCTAATAATTTACTATCTCGATTTGTGATAATTCTTTTCGGAATTTCTCCATCCCCACCCCTCATGAAGGCTGGTGCATGATCCAATGTACCTTTGTACTCCCCTTGTTCACTCACAACACCGTGGGGGGCAAGTACGTGCCGCCCAAAGCCCGTACGCCCAGAAGTGTGTCTCACCCCCCAAATCTGGGGGGTAGCACGTCTTAGAGATATGGTGCAACCCCTACACCTCCAAACTTGCTTCACCCCCCTTCTCCACCCCTTACCTCAACTGAATTAGACTTGGAGAGATTGTATTTGTGCTAGGAGGCAAGCACAAGAGCAAGAAAAACGGCTAAGTATAAAACGCAGAAGTACTCAGTACGGAGTACAGTAGGACCGATCAGAATGATGTTGATGTGAGGTGCCTAGACTGTTGTACGGAGTACTCAGTACAGTTGAGTTATGGAAAGAGTTCCTGAATGTATAAGAACTCTAAGAGTAACCCGTTTCGGAGAGATGAACTGAACTGAGAATTGTAACATAAAAAGTAAGAGCCGTATCCGCTGTATATTGTGTATTGAAAGCATACACTTGAAAGCAAAAGCATAACTATTAAGATTTACGAAACCGAAGTCTTGTAGTTGACCAATCGTAAGCATACCTCGTGCGGTCGTTTAATAAGTGTAGAATAGTATAAGCCCGAAAGTGTAAAGAAGAGAAGAAACTGGAGTGGTAGCCTCCTACAAAATGGATTATACAGATTTCCACCTGTTGCCTGGTCGCGCCGAGGCTAGAGCCACTGCTCACTTGGATAGATTACCCAGGTTCTCACCTGCCGCTTGGTCATACCAAGGCTCAGAGCCACTGCTCAAATGGATTATACAGATTTCCACCTGTTGCCTGGCTGTGCCGAGGCTAGAGCCACTGCTCTCTCGGATGGATTACCCAGGTTCTCACCTGCCGCCTGGTCTCGCCAAGGCTGGAGCCACCGCTCTTCCCGACGCTCCCCAACGCCCTCAATCGCTAAGACCACTCGCGTCAGATTCCCATCCGCCCTCTGGTATGATCGTCACCTCCGCTCGCACTCCCGCTAACGCTATCGGTTCTGGCTCAAACTCGGGCGGGTCACTCTCAACAACAGCTGACTGGACTAAAACGCTCATCTCGCTCAGATCCTCCCTGACAAGCAGTTCAGACAGGAACGCATGCACCTCTTCATGTAGGGTCAGGTTGTGGAAAAGCTGTTTTAACAGTGCTGACGGAATCCCATACAAATTCTCTCGCGCTCCCATGCCCTTCGCGAACACACCTCCGGCTCTCATCGCGCGCCCTCCTTGCGCTACTTTCTCGTGCCTACCGTGCTGCCGGAAGAACTCGCAAGGCGTATCGGAATCGCACACTCGCAAGGGTGTGCGCAACGGAACGTTGGTCCAGATGTGCGTGGGCTTCCTGTATGCGGTCCCGTATTTGCAGTACGTGACGAGGTGCGGAGCTGGTAGATTGCTCATGCAGCGACGCGTGTGCAACCCGTGGGGCTCTCTTCCCCTCGGGTTCTCAATGAAGTATGCTTCGGGCCTCAAGTACCGGATGATCTCCAATGTCCTACGAACTCGCCTGTCCGCAGCACGCAAATCTCGGATGCCTACCGTCTTCGCTTGGCTGTACTCTGTGCAAGGTGGGCTAGCCCAGACTACGTCGAAGTGTCCTGGTCTGAACTGTCGATAGTCCCATCGCATGATATCCTCGCAATGTGTGGGGCCCCACTTGGGCTGAATGTCTACAGCAACTACTTCGCTATTGGGAAATTGCTTAGTGAACTGCCTCTCGACTGACCCGGTCCCACAAAACAATACAAGAATCCTAGACTGGCCGACTGGCTCCTTCTCAAGTGCTGCGGCTCCGTTGACTGGCGGCAGGGTGCTCTGAGCAGATACTCTCGCGAAAGTTCCTACTTCCTCATCAAACCTCTCCTCTGGCACCCATGGCATTGCTCCGTCTACCTTGAGCTCCTCCGATAGCGTGGTCCATACCGCTCCTGCGGACTCGTCACGTCTCTTACGGACCCTAAGCTTCTCTCGCTCCACTCTCTTAGCCTCGATCCTCTCAAACTCCAACAACGCTCGGTTGGGAACACCGGGCCTGCCGGCTCCGTCCCACTCCAGATCCTCTCGGGTCTTCCACTCGTTCTCACTGCGGGGCATTCCTGTCCACTTGACCAGGTACTCTGTCCACCTCCTGCCCTGGCGCTGGCGCGTGCGCGAACGCTCCACCCTCTCGACGTGGGTTTCCTTGCGCCCGCTGACGTCCAACGGAGGAGGGGGAATCTCCTTAGCTCTCTCAACGAAGCGGCTGCCCGACTCTACTGGCGAAAGCCGGTCCACGGTAAACACATCGTGCACTTTCCACTGCTTAGGCGTCTGCAACCTATAGGCCGACGGTGCGCCTCTATCGCTCGCGGGAACGGCCATCTGCCTGTCGCTGTGAAAGACTTCCAGCACCCGAAGGGGCCCAAGGCGCTTCTTAAGCAACTTCTTGTGCAACCCGCGGTCGCCCGGCTGAGTGAGGTGCGTGGCATCCACCCAAACCTCATCGCCTACTGCGTAACTCCTGGACCTGTGACGCGCGTCGTACTGGGCGATCTGTTGCTGCTGAGCTAAGAGCAGCTTCTCCCTAGCGAGCTGCAACTGGCGAACAAACTGGCGGGCTGTCTCGTGGGCTGTACCCTTTTTTACTGCTGCGCCCCTCCCCCCCTTAGCTCGGCCTCTCCGTGATGCAAGTGCTGCCTCCACGAAGAAGTCCAGCTGAGAGGCCGGAGCGTGACCATACGTCAGTTCAAAAGGGGTGAATCCCGTGACGGCGGAACGAGAGTCATTAATGGCGTACTCGACCGGGGTACACCATAAATCCCAATCGTGCTGGTTGGCGTCGACGTACGCGCGCAACATGCGTTCGACCGTGTGGTTTGTGTGCTCTGCCTGCCCATCACCTTGAGGGTGGTACGGCGTGGTAGAGGCAACCTGGACTCCCATCAACCGATGTAGCTCGAGATGCATCTCATCCCTGAAGCGGGAGTCCCGATCACAGACGATCTTCATGGGAGCGCCGTGCAAACGCCACACTTGGTCGAAATACATGCGCGCGATCTGTGCAGCTGAGCTGTCAGCGTAAAGCATGGGAACTACGTGCACCATCTTGGACAACTTGTCCGTGAAGGTAGCAAACGCGTCGTACCCTCGCTCTGTGCGGGGCAGCCCAGTGACGAAGTCGATACTAACCACTTGCCACAGTCTTACTGGGACTTGCAGGGGGTTAAGCTGACCGTCTGGATACCCGTTGCGTGGCCGGGTCTGTTGGCACACAACGCAGGATTTGCACCAGTCGGTGACATCCTTGCTCATGCGTGGCCACCAAAAGCGACGGGATACTCTGTCCAGTGTCTTATCCCTTCCTGTGTGCCCTGCTGCTGGGGACTCGTGTGCTTCGCGCATCACCAGCTCTCTGAGGGGGGAATCCTGAGCTAGCACTAGCTGATACCGCCCTTCTGCCACTCGCCATATCATGTCGTCTACCATGCGAAATGTGTCTGTCCTCTGATGTGGGGCTGCGACCAGTTCCTCCTTCAACGAGCTGAGGTACTGGCTGCGTTCGTATTCCGCTTGCAAGGCGCGGACGAACTCATCAGCCTTCAGTGGGCCTGATGCTGCCCTGGCCCTTGCTGCAACCCCTGTAGTGACTAAAGGCTCGTCGGGTTCTGCCTCACTGTCCTTTCGCGCAGGCGGCGCTCGGGGCTTTGCCCTGCTGGCTGCTGGGGCCCACACCAGAAGGACCGGCCAGCGCAGCGGGGGTCGACCTCCATCAGGGGACTCGAAGAGGTGGTTGGGACGACCTTTTTCGTCCTTCGTGTCAAAGACCTTGACCGGATGAAGCCCATACTTGGGGTGAATCAACCGTCTCCAGGGGGCGTCATAGTCTGGCAGAAGGAACATCGCCGAGGTGTTTTCCGGATCGGCGCGCCACTCAGCAAGGAAATGCCGAAGAATTCTTTCTATCAAGTCGGAATCCTTCGTGTAAGGGGGGTTGCACCAAACGTGTTTCCCGCGCCACTTTTCCTTCAAGCAATCGGTCCAATAGGTGTCAACCTGCCGGTTAACGCCCATGGAGTCGCAACACGCGTCAACGTCAAACACCCCGTACTGGGCTGCTATCTCCTCAAAGCGCTCCCTGATCAGCTTCCAGTCCTGGCGATCTACGACCTGGTCGTAGTGGGAGCTACTTTCTGGGGGCTTAACGGGCTCAGGTACCTTTCCGGCTGCCTTTGGATGACTCTGGGCCTCAGGGTGGGGAACTTCGGGTGACTCTGGACTTCTGCTGTGGCCTGTTCCCTAGCTCGGTCTGCTCTGGTCATGACTGCTAGCGATTCGGCATCCCTCAAGGATTTCTCGCCTACTGCTAGGGTGGCAGCTGCGTCCAGCCAAAGGGCCGGCGACTCTACCCACGTGAGCCCATTCAGATGGGTGAGCTCACCAATGACCGGTGCTGGACTGGTGGGAGGGAAGGACTCGTCCTCGGAATCACTATACTCGAAGGTGGCGCCTAAGACAGATGTGGGATCCTCGTCCCCTTCGCATCTCTTGCCTTTCGGCTCAGAGTACTCGGGTCCATCAGATCCATCGGTGGTGCAATCCACTGCCCCGAGGACAGAGGTAGGATCCTCGTCCTCTTCGGACCCCTTGCCTGCCGGTGCGGAGTCTCTGGGCCCATCCGTGGCGCGATCCACAATCCCTTTTTCCTTCAACCCTTCTCTGGCTGACATTTCCTGATAGTCTGGTCGCCGGGACTGCGCGTCTGGTACTACTAAACAGCGCCCTGGCACGTGCTCCATCTGATGGACTCCTACCTCTACCAGGTCCTCGTACCAGCGAGCCTGACGTCGGCTGAGCTCCCTAGCTGGGGCGAAGAGCCACTGAAGGGGTTTATGGTCTCCCATGAGCTTAAATGATGTGAAAATCAGATAATGTCTCCAGGTGACCGTGGTGCAGTGATGGATGGCACAAAGCTCCCGTTCCCCAGCGTGATAGTTCTGCTCTGCGCTGGAGAACTGCCGGCTTTCAAAGGCCAAGGGCTGTAAGCCTCGTCCCTGATCCTGCATGAGTACACCCCCTAGTGCTACTCCACTGGCATCTGTCTGCACAAAAAGGGTCTGGAGCCGTCTGCTGCACCCTTTTGATCGGGTAGGGCCAAGGCTGGGGAGGAGATCAAGGCAGTTTTTAGCTGTTTAAATGCTGCCTTTTCATTCTCGCCCCAGGTCCAGTCCACGCCGGATTTGGTGAGGCGGGTCAACGGGTACGCGATATCTGCGAAGTTCTGGATGTACCTCCGGTAGAAGCCACACATGCCCAGAAACTGTCGCACGTGTGTGACAGTTTCTAGGTCTGGCCAATCGCGTACCGACGCAACCTTATCCTGCTGTGGACGACATCCATCCCGATCCACCACATGCCCTAGGAACCGGACTGATCGCTTGCACAATTTGACTTTCGACTTTTTGAGGTAGACTGAATTCTTTCGGCATGCCTCCAGGACCTGGCGGAGGTGGTCGAGGTGTACCTCATGGGCGCTCTTACCCGGAACCTCAGCCGAGAAAATCATGATGTCATCTACAAATACTCTGCAAAAGGGTAGGTGCCCGAGGTACTGTTGCATCATCCTTTGCCAGGTACTTGGGGAGTTTGACAATCCCATAGGCATGACCAACCACTCGTACGCTCCAAAGTGCGTAGTCATTGCGGTTTTCTCCACGTCCTCTGCTTTCATGGGGACCTGCCAAAATCCCCAAAGGGCATCCATCGTAGAGAAGACGGTAGCCCCTTGTAGATCATCTAGGAGACTCTGGACATCCGGGAGGGGGTACTTGTCCTTGACTGTGATCTCATTGATCTGTCTGTAGTCAATGACTAGACGCAACTCCTTGGGATTACTCGGCTTGGGGACCATCAGCACAGGGCAGCCCCACGGAGAGGCCGAGGGTCGTATGTACCCTTTGGCTAAGAGCTCATCTAGCTGTTGCCGGAGTTGCCGCAACTCCTCCTGCGACAGCTTGTACCCTCGCCGGTGCAAGGCGTTCCCATTCCAATCTGGCCTGAGCCGGACGCCGGACTTGAATTCCCTTGACTGGACTGATTCCGGCAGCTCTGTGCAAATGACATCTGCGAACTCCTTTTCCAGATCCCTAAGCTGCTGCCAGATTTCCGGCGACACCGTCTCGTCTATCTCGTCCTCCGGCGGTTCCGGGGAGGCCTGAGCAGTCTGTGGGGCTGGCGGCGAGGTAGTACCTGGCGGGGCGGCCGGTACCGGCGGGTCTGTGGTCTGCGGAGCTGGCGGCGGGACTGGTGCCGAGGCTCGCGACTTTTGACTCTGAGGACTCGGGACAGTGGGGACTTTTGGTCCCGGTGGCTGCTCGGTGGAGGGGCCACTTTCAGCACCAGGCTGACCGACTGCTGCGACCTGGTCACGCCAACGCACTCGCTTACGCCGTGCTCGGGGTCGTCGCTCCGCGACCAGACCCCGGCCCTGCTGGAGCGCCGCGGCTGCCTGCGCGTGCCAGGTGGGTGGCTTCCCGGCCGCGTGATCCTCTATCGCCTGCCTACGCACCGCTGGCGGAAGCAACGCAAATGCTCCGTTCGCCTCCTGTTTGCTAGCGAAAAAGCTGAGAGGGTCAGGGTGATCCCCGGCCTCGTCGACCGTGCTCGCAAATCCCTGTGGCCTAATATCCTCGACCACCGCCCCTACTCTCTGCAAATGACATGCTCCTTCCACGTCACTGTAGCCGGACTCGGAACTGTCCGAGACCAACCCTCCCGGCCCCTCAGACTCCTCAGCTCCGTCCGGCACCGCTGCGCTGGGACGCACGCTGACTTCACCATCCTCGGACCCGGAGGAGGGTTCTGACGCCAGGCCTGCTACAACATCGTTGGGGGAATCTTCGTCGGAGTCTCCCCCCCCCTTGTTGCAGGCCAACGCGCCAAAAGTCCCATCGGGGCCGAGGTAGACGACGAAAGCCTGCTCCTCTCTGTTTCGGAGGGTCCGCAGGTCCCGGCGAGCCCGACGTTGGCTCAAAAGGACTCCCTGTACCAGTGCCATTGCCGTGTCCTTGGACCGACTGGGGTCCGGTGACCCCGGCGAACAGCCGGTGATGACGACCTCTTCCCTGCCCTTGGTGAACCGGACCGAACCCCAGTTCTTATAATCCAGCGTAACCGGGGAAAGGTTCGCCAGCCAAGGACCCCCCAGGATGACATCCACCTTGAGGTCGAGTGGCATTACCCGAAGCTCAACCTGCTGGCCGTAAGACCCCTTCGACGTCTCAGCAAGGAGCTTGGGCCTGATGCAGGAATTAGCATCATATGTGGTGCCGTCAGCCACTCGAACACGCATGGCTTGCTCGTGGCGCACCGGCTTGACGCCGGAGAGCCTCTGCAGTGTACTCTTTGCGATGATATTGGTGGATGCTCCCGAATCCACTAACACCTTGACTCTGACGCCCGCAATCCAGGCCCAAAACAGCAACAACGTCGGTGTGCGACTGTGCCTGTCGAAACTCCTCGGGCGCGCTCCCATCGAGGACACCGCTGCCAGGGACTCACACCAGCTCGGACTGATATCGCCGTCCTGCATTATGCAGTCCAGGCGGGTGACTGACGTTTCTGCGTCGGAGTCACAGTCCGGGAGGCAGTAAGTACACGCGTCCGCTAGCAGGCCGATGGCGACTGCTTTCTGAACTGCGCTGCGCTCTGGGAAGTCTGGGGGGGACACCGCGACTTGGACTGACGCTGCAGCCAGTTTAGCCGCTATGTGCTTTCTGACTTGCTCGTCCCGGTGCATCAGCTCATTGTCTTGCTGAAGTTCCCTATTCTCCCTTTCCAACTCCTCCTTTACGAAGGCGTGGAAGTCCGCATGGCGTTCTGTTGAGGTAGAAGCCGGGTCCCTACCCTCCAACTCGTACCTGCGCTGCAATCGAGAGGTTCGAAGCGCCTTGTCTTCAGGAGTCAGCCATGGCCTGCGTTTCGGGCCCAAAGCCTGGCGAGCCCTGCTTCGGGTCAACCACGGCCGACTGGGCTTTGAAGTTCTCTCTGGTGGTGAGAGTTCTTCTCCTTCGGCAGGCTTGGGTTTGGCAACGCGAACAAACCGTCCGAACTCCTGATCCAAGATGGCTTTGCGTCGGCGATTGAACTCGCGCACCCTGACGAGCCGCTTCAAGCGCTTATCTAACTCTTCTCGATTCAACTGGGGCTTACTAGTCGTGGGTCCAAGCTTCTGGCGCATCCGCCTTTGCCCTGCCCTCCAAAGCGCAAGGGACTTGACCGACCGGACCTCTGACTCTTCCAGCTTTAGATACCTTTCTAGCGCCCTGATGGCGGAACGCAGGCGAGCACTTGGCTGCTGGGCCTGAAAGGCTTTCCTAACTCTGGGGGGTAAACGCTGAGCTCTGAACTTCCAGTGCCCGCGAACTCTCGCAACATCCGACCCCTGGTTCTCCAGGTGCTGTTGGTAGACTGCCCGTGGCTCAACTGTGTGGCTCGACCGGTTTTTACCCCGGGTGTCCGCACCGGTGATCCAACAGAGCAGCTCCCACGGCTCCTCGGGACGCGGAACTGAGGCGGTCGCTGGGGTTCTGGCGGACTTCCAGAAGTTTGCCTGCTCTCTTTGGACGCGCTGCTCGACCTGTTCCCGCTCAGGAGGCTCTGGGCTTTCCGTGCGGGTGGCGGCTAGCATGTCTAAACCTTCCTGCTCATACCTCTCGACTCGACTCTGGCTCTTGAGGTGGCGCCTGGCGCTGCCACTAAGGTGTCTCCCACACCTTCTCCACCTATCATGCAGCACCTGCATCGCTGTGGACGCCGGCGCGGGGCCCTTTTGTCCCCCTGACCCCGCAGTGACGGGGCCCGCGCCCTTTACTGCGGGGAGGACGCCCCGGGCTGGGGAGCGTCCTCCTGGACAAAATCCAAACCGATGGCAGCCAAAGCTTCCTCCACCGACTCGTCCCCTATTAACGCCAGGGTGTCCTCCAGGAGGCACTTGGCCCACTCCTTCGGGCGCTGGCTCGCCTGCGGACAGTCGCGGGCATAATGGTCCATGCTCTTGCACAGACGGCAGCCCTCGTACTCTGGGGAGCCGAGTCGTTGCCCTGTGGGTGTCGGAGCGCCAGCGGATGTCGCCATGGCTAGCAGCTCCTCCGTGACATCTACGTGGGCCAGCAGCTGGACCGAGCGGCTCGTCTTATCCTGGCTCTGCCGCAACTCCCGCTCAGCCTCTATGGCCCAAGTCAGGAGTTCGTGGCGGCCTTTACTGGCCGTCCGGCTCAGAGTCAGAACCGAAGCGCCTTTCCTCTCGGCTATAAGGAAGACCTTCCTCCTTATCTCCGGTATCAATCCCGTAAGGAATATCTCCAGCAGCTCCTCTTCCGGCACCGGAGAGGTGAGCTCGTGGGCAGCCAGCATGCTCACGATGTCGTGAGCAAGGTGCACCCCGTCCCAGAACTCGCGGACCGTGCGAGTCTGTCTGTCCTGACTTTGACGCACACGACGCAGGAACGGACCGATCGACGCCATTTCCCCCTTGTCGGGCATCACCAGTTGCGCCAAGGGAACCACTATGACGTCCAAGGTGAGGTTCTTACCTTCCCGAGCCTCCGTCAACACCGAGGAAAGCTCGCGGTACTCGGAGCTGAGTTTGCCGAAGCAGTGTCTGGCCACTTCTGACAGCAGGGAGTGGTCCGACAACACCTTCTCCTCACCCCCGCTCTCTAGTGGTCCCAGACGCGCCATCTCCATGGCGTAGCGCACCGGCTCCAGTTCCCGAACCTCCCTGACTTGCCGAACAAATCGGAGGAGCCGACCAAAGACGTGGGACGACCCCTCCACCTCTGTGTGGTATTTGTCCACTGCCTTCTCCATGGCTCTGGTGGCCTCCTTGAGAGCGTGCTGCTCGTCCTTACGACTGTAATGGCTCCGGGGCTCCCTGTAACGAGAGGAAGACGAGAAGGTGAACTGGCTGTCGCCATCCCCGTCTTCGCCATCGCCGCCAGGGTCCTCGTCCGGACTCCCCGGGCCTCCCGGCCCTCCAGGGTCACCGCCCCCCGAGCCACCAGGACCACCATGACTGCCGGCACCGGGCATCTCCGAAAGCTCGTTTGGCTCCGAGTGCTCCAGTTGAGGGACCATCCCCCCCCCGTCTCCCGGTGTGTCTGCCGCCTTAGGAATCGGAGGTGGCATCACAGCCGGAAAGTGGTCGAAAGCACCGGGCCACACGTCCGCGGCGCAAAACCCACACACCGGCAGGTACACCTTTTTCATGAACGCCACCACACTTCTCTTAGCGCTCGCCTGACACGCCCACATACGCACCGGGCTCTCCTCGTGCCCGCACCCACAGCGAGCGCAGCTCTCTGCGACGGACGCCAAGGCCGTCGTGAGACTGTGAATCACCTGGGCCCCGAGGACCCTGTCCTCGTCCGAGAACTTTGTCTTCAGGCACTGCCTGATCTGGTTGGAAGGGTGTAAGCACCCGGCGACCTGACCAAGGGTGCGATACCTACGAGCAGCGTCGTAAAACAGGCGCTGGGCATCGATCCCCGAGGTGGCATACCCGACCACGTGCTTCCGGAGGGCGTCGCAGACCTGTATAGGAAGGGAAATAAAGTCCCATGAGTGCGGTGGAGACGCTGTCACGTCCGCGCGCGACTCCTCCGGAGGGCTTTGAACGTCCCGGTTCTCGACGTCACAGGTGACGACGGAAGCCGGCTCTACCAGCTCATGTCCCTCTCGGGAGATGGGCGTCTCCTGAACCGGACTCGACGCTGCCGCTGAGGGCCCCCGAGCGTCTGACTCCACGGGCCCTGGGGGCGAGGCCTGAACCAGGGCGAGCCTTTGGACTTGTGACTCTATGACCGCCTGCAGCCTCTCCTCCAGCTGGGCCTCGGCTGCCGCTCGCCGCTCCTCGGCGGCTACCTGCTGAGCGACGCTCTCGTCGACAGCCAACTGCCGGGCAGTCTCCCGGGCTTCTGCGGCCAGCCGGTCTGCAGCCCAGCGCTCTTCGACAGCGCGTCGCTCGGAGACCCTGCGTTCCTCGGCAGCGCGCTGATCGGAGATCCTGCGCTCCTCGGCAGCTCTTTGACTCTCTTGGAGTTGCCGAGACAGCTGTTCCAGGCGAGCCTCGGCAGCTGCCTCCCGAGCTTGCGACTCCTTCTGCCAGGCTTCCTTCAGCTCTTGCAGGTCCTGACTGTTCCTGCTCGAAGTGGACTCCGGGGACGACGACGTGTTCCCTGAGGAAGTCGGACCGGGGTGCGGGACCGATGGTGCTCGACTGGGCTTCCGGGTGCGAGGCACCGGGCGACTGGGGCCGCTCGGCTTAGGCGCCTGAGTCCTGGGCCTCGGACGTTCCGCGGGATGCTCTTCCTCCGATGAGGACGAGAGGGGAGCAAACCGGTTCGACCAGTTCCCACCGGGGGCTGCGGAACTCGGAGGTGCTGCACCTGACTTCCTAAGACCCCTGTGTGACTTCCGGGTGCGGCCGCTCATTCTGACGGCCGCGACGACCGCTCTCCTTACCTCCTGGAGGTCCGCCCCTTGGCGTACCAGCTCCCCTGGTCTGCCGGCGTTGATGGCAAAGACAGAGAATCTACACCTCTCAAGGGAGTTGTGAGGGTCCTCGCGCTTTTGCTGCATCAACACCCTGGACTCGGAGACTGACTGCTGGTGGATCTCCAGGCGATAAGCGCCGTCCTCGGAGAGCCCATAGTCCTTGAGCTGGAACCACATTAGCCCTGACAGCGGGTGGTCTTTCCCCAGGCGCTTTAGGCCTCGACGGATGTCCTGCCACATAGACTCCTGGTCGGAATCCGAGCAAGAGCTGACACCGGATGAGGTTCCCGCCTTCCTTACCGGACGGCGGGCACTCGTTCCCTGGGACGAGTCCGAGCTGACTGGGGTCGTCCTGGGGAGCCGGCGCCACTCGCGAAGACACCTCCTGCCCATCTGGGTCATCCGGTGTCTCCGGGCTCCAACCCACCAGGTGCTCCTCTCCTTGGCGAGCATCGTCTGCTGGTGCCATGCCATGAAGACAGCTCCAGCTTGACGTCTGCCTCTGCGCCACAGACCCTGTGTCTGGACGACATGCTGGCGCCATGCTGCGAAAGAGGACTCGACCCGGCGCCGACTGCCTTTGTCAAACAGGCCTTGAAGTTGGGCGACCTGTTGGGTGACGTCATTCCACGCTTGGAATGCCAGGCGCTGGAGCTCGCGCTGATGCGCTGACTGGTCCGTCCTGGCCCTCCATGCGACCCACGCAAGCCGCGCTGTTGCGCGCTGACGAGATGGCAGGGAGACTCTCGCACGTCGTTGCGCTGAATTCAGCGCCCAGGTGCTCCATTGACGGAGGGCCAATGCGAGCATGGATTGACGTCGCTCTCCTCGCCAAGCCGGATTGGGCTGGATGCGAGACTCGCGCCCCCGTGACTGGACGACGTCTAGCTGCTCTGGGCGCCGGACATCATCAGACTCCCCTTCTGCCGGGGGACTCCAGTCACTGGCTCGGTAAACCTCAAAGCGCCCTGGGGCACTGATGAGATTCCCTTGCTCGCTCCCCACGAGGGAAGAGAGGGAGGATGCTGCCGGTCCCGACGTCGGTTCCTGACGGACGACCCTACTACTCGCACTCCTGCTGGACGCAGGGAGTGGGGAGAAGGGAGCTGCCGAGGGGTTCAACCCCTTAGCAGAGCGGTCCGAGTCCGACCCGGAGCCGGCGCCTGCCGCCGGCGGTGCCGGGGCCTCGGGCGAATCACGCTTCCGGCGCGCCGGCTGCCGTAGCGCCGAGCTCAATGCGAGCTCGGACACTGGCTCAACCTCACTGACCCTCGCTGGTGAAGGGGTGTTTGGTGGCGAGGCCCTGGGGGGCCCACCAGACAACCCTGGAGGGGCTCTCAGGGGCGTGCGCGCCGGTGTAACCTCGAGGGTTTCACCGACGTATTGGCGCGCAAGCGCGCGCCGCACTCCCCCCCCCCTCTCACGGGAGCGCCAATCCCGGCTGTCTGACCCGCCTGCTGCGCCCCAGAACTCCCCAGAGCCTGGGCCGGCTGGCAGGTTCGCAGTGCGAGACCCCGACCGACCGGACCCCACGGCCGAGCCGGGGGCGGCGCCGGCCCGACCCCCCCCACGCCGGCCCGACCGACCGAGGCATTCCTCCTCATCTGAATACATGGGCATAGTATGCGTGCTATGCGTGAGATTCAATCTAGCTAAAGCCGAAAGTGCACACGACACACGTGGCAACTAGCAACCGCCGATCTAGAAATTTACCACTTGCGCCCGAGCACAAGTGGCTACACCGGCCGAAGCGCGGAGATTTCCGGAAAGGAAGATCCTAGAAAGCCAAATCAAAGGTAGGGGAATTCCCGAACCAACCCCGAATTTCAGCAAAGGCTTACGCAAAATTGAAAAATTTGCGCAGCGCTTCCGCCGCGAAGGGTCGAAATTGCCGAAAAACGGAGAAGATTCCAAAATCCCGCACCTGCGAGTCCAAAAAGCACGTATGCGTGCTATGCGTGTACGCGTGCCAGGACTTAAGGCAACGCTCGCACCTAAAAATATTGTCGTCGAGCTAGATTTCTCCACACCGACGCGGCTCCAAGCAACCTGGAACCCTCAATCCCACACACCACCGCGCAACAAGAACGAGAGCACAGGCATTCTCGATTTCGTAGTGCTAGTACTCGCTAACTAATCGCACAAGGCGGGGCGGGTTGATCAGAATTTGCGCAAGAAAGACAAGGAAGCAACGTGAAAACACGAACTAATTACCATTTGTATTTACCAGGCGGCAGGTGAGAACCTGGGTAATCCATCCGAGAGAGCAGTGACTCTAGCCTCGGCACAGCCAGGCAACAGGTGGAAATCTGTATAATCCATTTGAGCAGTGGCTCTGAGCCTTGGTATGACCAAGCGGCAGGTGAGAACCTGGGTAATCTATCCAAGTGAGCAGTGGCTCTAGCCTCGGCGCGACCAGGCAACAGGTGGAAATCTGTATAATCCATTTCACGAGAGCATTGGCTCCGGACCTGGCACGACCGGGCAGCAGTTGGAGATCTGGGTAAAAGCTCTAGCACTCCGAGGAGGCGGTGAAGGTTTAAAACCTTTCCTCCGGGCCGGCATCCCGAGAACTGTCAGGTAATTGGCAAACCTATTGTCATCCCCTGTAAGTGTGCCGTGTTGGGAGGTTTAAAACCTTGAGCGTGGTAATGGATGTGAAACCTTGAGCCTTGGGGGAGCCTGGTAGTGCAGATGGCAGACCGGTGAGAGGCCGACCCTTGTGCTTAAGAGGTCGATCTCCTTATTGCGGTGTGTCTTGGGAAGTGTAATGTCATCCCAGACAACAGGCGGCTGAGACCTGTATAATCATTCAGAGCAACAGTAGAAGATCTGTATAAAAACTTTACTGGTCCGACGTGGTCAGCGTGGACGTGACCTTCCCTAAGGGGGGGGGAGTTGTGCTAGGAGGCAAGCACAAGAGCAAGAAAAACGGCTAAGTATAAAACGCAGAAGTACTCAGTACGGAGTACAGTAGGACCGATCAGAATGATGTTGATGTGAGGTGCCTAGACTGTTGTACGGAGTACTCAGTACAGTTGAGTTATGGAAAGAGTTCCTGAATGTATAAGAACTCTAAGAGTAACCCGTTTCGGGGAGATGAGAACTGAACTGAGAATTGTAAGCCGTAACTGCTGTAAAAAGCATAGCTATAAAGATTTACGAAACCGAAGTCTTGTAGTAATAACTTGAAGGATTTACGAAACCGAAGTCCGATAGTTGACCATACGTAAGCATACCTCGTGCGGTCGTTTAATAAGTGTAGAATAGTATAAGCCCGAAAGTGTAAAGAAGAGAAGAAACTGGAGTGGTAGCCTCCTACAGTATTTGCAAAATTCCATTCCATCTTTCTTCACCACCCAGGGGCTGCACCATATCTCTATGACGTGCCAATTGTTTTTTCCCTCAGGTGGGAAATCGGTCCCCATCAAGCGTGGACCACCTCACACCCGATTAATCTCACCCCCTCTTCCCCAACCATAGCTAACCCGACCTCAGAGTGTCAAAGGCATTCTCGCCTACCTCTTAAGCGGTCCACCCCCCTCCCCCCTCCCCCGATTCGATGGGATGCATGTCCACTTACCGACGTGTCCATCACATCATCGCCCCTCCCACGTGTGCACCTCCGCCACTGCCTAATAATTTACTATCTCGATTTGTGATAATTCTTTTCGGAATTTCTCCATCCCCACCCCTCATGAAGGCTGGTGCATGATCCAATGTACCTTTGTACTCCCCTTGTTCACTCACAACACCGTGGGCGGCAAGTACGTGCCGCCCAAAGCCCGTACGCCCAGAAGTGTGTCTCACCCCCCAAATCTGGGGGGTAGCACGTCTTAGAGATATGGTGCAACCCCTACACCTCCAAACTTGCTTCACCCCCCTTCTCCACCCCTTACCTCAACTGAATTAGACTTGGAGAGATTGTATTTGCAAAATTCCATTCCATCTTTCTTCACCACCCAGGGGCTGCACCATATCTCTATGACGTGCCAATTGTTTTTTCCCTCAGGTGGGAAATCGGTCCCCATCAAGCGTGGACCACCTCACACCCGATTAATCTCACCCCCTCTTCCCCAACCATAGCTAACCCGACCTCAGAGTGTCAAAGGCATTCTCGCCTACCTCCCAAGCGGTCCACCCCCCTCCCCCCTCCCCCGATTCGATGGGATGCATGTCCACTTACCGACGTGTCCATCACATCATCGCCCCTCCCACGTGTGCACCTCCGCCACTGCCTAATAATTTACTATCTCGATTTGTGATAATTCTTTTCGGAATTTCTCCATCCCCACCCCTCATGAAGGCTGGTGCATGATCCAATGTACCTTTGTACTCCCCTTGTTCACTCACAACACCGTGGGGGCAAGTACGTGCCGCCCAAAGCCCGTACGCCCAGAAGTGTGTCTCACCCCCCAAATCTGGGGGGTAGCACGTCTTAGAGATATGGTGCAACCCCTACACCTCCAAACTTGCTTCACCCCCCTTCTCCACCCCTTACCTCAACTGAATTAGACTTGGAGATTGTATTTGCAGGCACCCATTCCATCTTTCTTCACCACCCAGGGGCTGCCATATCTCTATGACGTGCCAATTGTTTTTTCCCTCAGGTGGGAAATCGGTCCCCCATCAAGCGTGGACCACCTCACACCCGATTGTCGCACCCCTCTTCCCCAACCATAGCTAACCCGACCTCAGAGTGTCAAAGGCATTCTCGCCTACCTCCCAAGCGGTCCACCCCCTCCCCCTCCCGATTCGATGGGATGCATGTCCACTTACCGACGTGTCCATCACATCATCGCCCCACTCCACGTATTGCACCTCCCGCCACTGCCCTAATAATTTACTATCTCAGTTTGTGATAATTCTTTTCGGAATTTCTCCATCCCCACCCCTCATGAAGGCTGGTGCATGATCAAATGCACCTTTGTACTCCCCTTGTTCACTCACAACACCGTGGGGGGCAAGTACGTGCCGCCCAAAGCCCGTACGCCCAGAAGTGTGTCTCACCCCCCAAATCTGGGGGGTAGCACGTCTTAGAGATATGGTGCAACCCCTACACCTCCAAACTTGCTTCACCCCCCTTCTCCACCCCTTACCTCAACTGAATTAGACTTGGAGAGATTGTATTTGCAAAATTCCATTCCATCTTTCTTCATCACCCAGGGGCTGCACCATATCTCTATGACGTGCCAATTGTTTTTTCCCTCAGGGGGGAAATCGGTCCCCATCAAGCGTGGACCACCTCACACCCGATTAATCTCACCCCCTCTTCCCCAACCATAGCTAACCCGACCTCAGAGTGTCAAAGGCATTCTCGCCTACCTCCCAAGCGG
>LGRX02002406.1:0-32221 GCA_001247695.2 Cymbomonas tetramitiformis
TTCTTTTTTATAGAATTCCCTTGAAGTATAAATGTTTGTGCATATTCCTGAAATTTTGCCAAAACTGCTCATTAAGCTAATGAGCAGGTTTTCTTCTTTTTTATAGAATTCCCTTGAAGTATAAATGTTTGTGCATATTCCTGAAATTTTGCCAAAACTGCTCATTAAGCTAATGAGCAGGTTTTCTTCTTTGTTATAGAATTCACTTTGCTTGTATATTTACAGGTGTGCTCGGCATTCTACCAGAAGGTTTACAAAATAAGCCAAGGATATTTCTGCGACGTGCGCGAGCGGGTTCTCTCTGGAAGAACAAATTTCATTCACGGGCTGACGGGCAGCGAGGCAAATCGGCGTTTGTCCAACAAAAAATCAAATGTCGTCGCCTTCGTGAAGAAATATGCGGAAGAACAGGGTGAACCCCAGCCACATAAACCTGAGACGCATGTCCCGTCGGGGAAGACAAGAGAAGAGATTTGGGATGATTATCTTGATTCCTTATCTATTCACGACCGCAAATCCAAGGAAGTCTCCTTGCCGTACTTCTACGAAATCTGGAAAGACGAGTTCAAATCTTGGCTCAAAGTTCCGAAGTGCAAGCGTTTTTCGCAGTGCAGTGTATGTGCTTCGATCAAACTCTTGAAGGAGGGCACACCTAAATCCCAGCACGGTAAGCTAAATTCTGAAAAATATAGTATTTGCATTCGTTTTACGTTGTTTTAGAAGTTTGTATATTAAAACGTTTTTTTTTCAGGTCAATACGACAAAATGCGAGAGGTGCACCTTAACCAAGCGCGTGCCGAACGTGAGAAGTTCTACAAACACGGCCGAAAATCCAACATGACTAAGAGCATCAAGGAAAACAAGACGTGGTGGAAATATTCCTCTGTCATCATTGACGGGATGACCCAATGGACGACGCGCCTGCCGCATTTGAGGCGCATGCCATCATATCTGGACCGAAAGGACTTCTTGGACGTGCACAATATGGGTAGCATCATCGAAAACGTTGGCCGGTTTATGGACTTCAACTACGCGAATTACGGTGACGACGCCAACTTCCTGCTGAACGTGCTGCATCGTGACGTCACTCGAATTGAAGAGCACCGTCGTAAAGGGGATGGCGAGGAACCGTACCCGATGCCGGAAGTGTTATACGTCCAGCTTGACAACGTGGGCACCAACAAGAGCATTATGCTTTTGGCGTATATCTCTTGGTTGGTTATGTCTGGCGCGTTCAAGAAGGTGAAGGTGAACTTCCTAATCGTCGGCCACCCCCACGAGAACATCGACCAGATGTTCTCGCGTTTTTCTGTGCGCTTAAAACGCAAGCTTGCGATGACCCTTGACGAAATGATGGAAATCGCAAAGGAGTGTTTCTCGGATGGCATCTTCACGACCGCGGTGGCGAAAGTGCACGATTTGAAGACCTGGTTCGGTGGTCGCTACGAGAACGTCTGTGGCATCTCCACGCAGCAGACCTTCAAAGCGTTCAAGAACGAGGCCGGCGAAGTGGTCGTGCAATACAAGATGTATTCCACCGACAAGAAGTGGCTACCAGAGGAGGGCCTCAAGGTGTTGAACTCTATGCCCGAGAACCTGCCTGATTTTGTCAAACCGAAAGCCTTCTCCGAAGAAGGGCTTACGAAGCTCGAGGATCTGGTGGACGGGATGCGGACCATTTATTTGAGTACGACGTTTACACCTACCCACGAGGCGTGGTGGGCGGAGCTGTTGAGGAAGCAACGAAAGCTGACCGAGGAGGGCATTTTCGAGGAGCCCAATGTCCCGTTCGTTTTGCCGAGCAAATTGCACGCACGTCTGAATGCCCCTTTGGTGCATGCCCTGGAAGCTCCTCTCAGACGCGCCGAAGCTCAGATGCCAGCAGCAGCAGAAATTCCAGCCCGAATTCAAGAACGCGTAGAACGTGCACCGATTGCCGTGTACAAGGGCAAACGTAAGGCGGTGAATCGGGCTGCTAGAAAAGCAGAAGCGTACGTGGCCAACCCGGTATGGGAGGTTTCGTTCGATCAGATGACCGTAAACAGCTACGCCGTTTGCTTCGGAGAAATCACGGGCGTGAAGGCCAACGATGTATGCCAATTCCGTGTCAAGCTCAACGGCAAAGAATGGTCGGACCCCCTGATGCTTGTCCGAGTGCATGCACGGATTGTCTACGCGAAGGAGTTGAAGTACAAGTACCTGAAAGTGAAGACATACACGGACACTAAGGAGCGAAGACTCGGAAAGGGGTTGGCAGCGAAAGCGGGAGCCTTCTGGGAGAACGCATCCGATACGCCGTCAACTGAGCCCTTCAAAAGTGCAGAGATATTGCTAGCGTGGAACATCGCAGCTAACGAAGCAAAAGGTTGTATCCCATATGAGCAGTATGGGCAACTTATAGTCGCACTCCTGGCGCAAAGAGCCAAGAAAAGACGAATTGATAACGGGCAAGTGGAAGAAACAGTAGGCGATGAAGACAATAGTAGCGAAAACGAGGAAAATGAGCTAGACGACGGTAGCGATGTTGAAATGTGAATAGAATCAGTCGACTAAGACGCACGAAATAGATGTACATAATGTAAATACGATTATTAGAGAAATCTGATATGGCAATTGCTCATTTCTTTTGTATGTCATGCTCGCTACCATTTACAGCACAGAAAATAAATTGCATGCATCACCGTGTCTTGGAAACATTTTCCTACGTGTCTTGTAATTTTACCGTTGCGGAGGCCTGCGAGCAAAATTATTTTCAACATTAACTTTTTCAGCACATATATTTTCTAAATATCGCAAAAAACAGCTAATGTCAATTATCTACCCTAATGTCAATTTCATCGAATAGCGTGTTTGTCAGGTACCAGCCTTGGCTGTCCCACAGGCACTCCTGGTGTACCTTGGGCGTCCAACGCCACGGGCATCGGCTGCTGCGATGAGCCCTGAAGACCTCGGAGAGGGCCAGCTTGGCCTCCGGGCATCAAAGCCTGCGAAAGCCCCATTAGAGATGGTCAGTAGTGTGCCAGGTTTCGGAACTGCGAGGGACATATATATATATAAAAAAACAATACAAAACTTTATATTCTAAAGAAGAAGGAAACCTTACCGAGATGAGCTGCATGGCGATCTATCTCCTGGGTGTACTTCTCGATGTTCCTATGGTTTTCCCGTTCGATGGCCATCTGCTCCTTCAGATCCTGGACGGCTTTCTGTGACTGTTCGCTGATGGCGTTTTTGAACGTGTCCATCGTCTTGTTGGAAGCCTCGGAGAGTTGCTGCTGAGCAACGACGTGTTTGTCCGTCAGCTGCACCTGATGCTGCAGGTGCTTGTTCTTAATGGCATCTTGCCTTTGCAACAGCGCTGCTTGGAGCTCCTTGGCCTCCTGGTTGCGTTCGTCCTGGTCTTTGCGCAATTCCTGCTCCCGAAGCCTTGCTTGCTTCCCCTGCTCCTCCAAGGCCTTCTTACTCTATCTCCAACTTCGACTCCTCCAGAGCCTTCTGAAGGCGCTCGTTTTCCTTGGCAAGGTTGGCAACCTCAATCTGGGACTGGTCACGAGCACGTTTCAACTCTTCAAGGTTTTGTCTGTCGGCGTCGGAGTCGGTGTTCCTGGCAGTAGCGTTCCGCACGCTTTCGGACGTCAGCCTCAAGAACAGGTCCGCCATGTACTTCTTCATCTTGGCATCCTGTGAGCATGTGCAGGTTTGTCAGTCAACAGTCTGATCAAAACTTAATCAATACACCAAAATAGGGAAAAGGGGGCCATAAGTACCATGTCCTGGACCTTCTCCTTTTTGGAAAGAGGTCTGTCTCGCCGCTTTGGGAGGTCATCCTCTTCCTCAGACTGGCTTTCTTGAACGATGCTCTGAGAAGGCTCCTGCACTTCGTTTTGCACCCCAAAGGAACCGTGCAGTACTTCTTCAAGTTCCAACTCAGGCTCGTTGGTCTTTTCGCTGTCCGTAAGGTCCAGTTTCTGCCGTAAGGTCACCGGCGGCCGACAAGAGGAAGTCCGTTTCCTTTTGGTCTCTGCTGCTGGCTTTGGTGGCGATGACAGCTTTCGTTTCCTCGTGCCACTGCCCAAATCATCGCCAACAGCTCCGCTTGCACCCTTCCCCTTGGCCTCGCCAACAGCTCCGCTTGCACCCTTCCCCTTGGCCTCGCCAACAGCTCCACTTGCACCCTTCCCCTTGGCCTTGGAAACTGCTTTCCGATTCCCCTTCGGGTTCTTGCTACCTTCACCAGCATGGTTGCCGGGTACTTTCTGCTTCGCGTAAGGAGTACTGTCCGAGAGCTGCAACGGTGCACCACTTGACATGACATATGCCGTCACCGTCCCCACCAAACGGAAGGTGAGCCCCGCTGAGAAGTTGGAGGAGGCGAGAGTCCAGTAGTTGGTGTCGCCAACCTTTGCCGCTGTCCTCGCCCCACCTGGCTGCTCCGAGCGCCTCTGCTCCTCGGCCGCGATCTTTTCCCAGGCAAAAGCCAATACCTGCTTAAAGCCTTGATACCTCTCGGCCTCCTCGGCTATTTCCCCATCGGCAAAGGGCAGCTTCGTGGGTAACGTTTTGAGGTCGCCGTCTGCATAATCGGGCAGGCGGATGTCGTGGGCGTAGACCTTGTTGCTCTGCAGCTGAAGAAACGGGTATCTGTCGCAAAAGTGCTCCTCCCGCTTGAGCGTGACATGTCGGTTCTGAAGGAGAGGGGTTTGAAACATGACGTATTCGGCCGTGTTCTCTTCATGCTTCTCGCTCAACAAAGTGGCATGCCACTGACCCGAGCTGCCTTGGCTCAAGTTGGCGCAAACGAACCGGATTGTGGCGCCGTGTAGATCAAGACCAGCCTCATCATGCCCAAGGTCCATCACTGTTTCTACTTGCATGCCCTGTACCAAGGGCATGCGATACGTAAGTTTCTTCTCCCGGGTGAACTGTGCCTCGAGGTAGACGTACACCTGTAGAAGCCACCATTTCGAAATAAATAAAAGTTACAGGCCAAATAAAAGCAAACAAAGTGATTTTCAAAGGCAGGCCGGTCGCTTACCGGCTGTTTCCCGTTCACCAAACGCGGCACCAACTCCGTTCGCGCGTTCTTGACGTTGGTACGATGCACGTTCGAAGTATCTTCCTGCGCCATCTCGTCGAAGGACAGATATTCGGGGTCATCCGCAGATGGACCCCGTACGACTTGAAAGTCGACCGCTGCTCGAACATCTTCATCCTCACGGAAGACGAAGGTGATGTCCTTGACGTCCCCGTGCTGGCAGGTGAGGTACGCGATTGCATCCCCAAACGTGCGGAACACACCTGGATTGCCTGGTTTTCGTAGGTTGAAGATTACCACGAGATCCGCAACCGCATGCCCGGACGCAGGAGGCCTCCAGATCTGCTTGAGCCACGCCAGTCCCACTAACAGAGGCAACCCTAGGCTGTTGACCTCCTCAAACTCAAGCAGAAACAATTTTCTACCCTCCCTTGCCTTCGACCTAGGCTGCTCCAAGCCGTCATCCTCGTCGACCTGGTGGGGTGTGTCCACGATGACGCGGTTGTCCTCCTCCCCGGGTTGGGGCCCGTACCGCTCCTGGCACAACGTCAGCATATTACTGACGATGTTTTTTTCGTCCGCCTTGTATAGTTCGCTTTCAAAAACATTATACTTGGACCCGTCCTCCAAGCATTTCAGCAGGAGCTCTTTCCCACAGCCATTTTCCAGCCCGAAGTCTGCATGTATGATTACGGGCTTGCCGTCCCCATCCTTCAGACCGCCCTGGTCCAAGCACTGCCCCAAAAGCACGTACTCCCACCCATCGGCCGTGACCTTTACCAGCTCCTGGCAGGTGATCAGACCCAGCGAAACAAGGTCCACGCTGAACGCATCTAATTCAGCGTGGACCTGCAACTGATCCAAGGGGTTGCCGTCCTCCTCGTAAGGCAACAAACCGTTTGCGGCTTGCATCTCTTCTGCGAGGTTTTGCGCCGCATGTGCTTCTTCTGCTGTAACCGGAGGATCGGGTGCTTTTTTTGCGGGGGTGGCATCGGAGGCATTATCACCACAATATTCCTCCATTTTTTCAGTTACCCTTAAAATTGAGTCATCTGTAAAAAGCTTAATCTCTAGAATGTGTTTCCACAAGGGGCCTTTCAATCCAAAGTTATCCCATGTTAGAATAATCTCGCTCACATCTGCCGCACATTCATAAGGAACGATACACTTGCCCTCGTTTTTGAGCTTTTTTCTAATATCTTCTCCAAATCGGGAAGGGCCCTATCCAACAGTTCTTGTACGGAAGCTAAACCCATTATTCTTGAACACGAAAGCGCAGAATATAAAGTGAAATCTTGCGGTTTTTCGTCACCGGTACCCAGACAATAAATTGTTTAAAAACTACCTGGGCACCGGTGACGAAAAACCGCAAGATTGTGTCAAGGTGGTAACAATCTACCAAAGTCCTCGACGAATTCTGAGAATTCGTCGAGCGGGGCCCCCGCGCCCGTGACGAATTCTGAGAATTCGTCGAGCGCGGCCCCAGCGCCCGTGACGAATTCTGAGAATTCGTCGAGCGGGGCCCCAGCGCCCGTGACGAATTCTGAGAATTCGTCGAGCGGGGCATCAGCGCCCGTGACGAATTCTGAGAATTCGTCGAGCGGGGCATCAGCGCCCGTGACGAATTCTGAGAATTCGTCGAGCGGGGCCCCAGCGCCCGTGACGAATTCTGAGAATTCGTCACGCGGGGCCCCAGCGCTCGTGACGAATTCTGAGAATTCGTCGAGCGGGGCATCAGCGCCCGTGACGAATTCTGAGAATTCGTCACGCGGGGCCCCAGCGCCCGTGACGAATTCTGAGAATTCGTCGAGCGGGGCCTAAGCGCCCGTGACAAATTCTGAGAATTCGTCGAGGGCCCTCGACGAATTCTGAGAATTCGTCAAGGGCTCTGGGGCCCTGAAAGAATTCCTGAACAATTCGTCACCAATGTCACGAAACAGACACACCTAAAGCGGTTTTATTACCCGACTCAGGTAAGTATTTTTTGTTCTGCTCAAAACATGGAGTCCCGCAAAAAGAGACCCTCCAGAAAGCAGCTTGACAAAAAACAGCGAAACAATATCGCCACGTTTTGCTCGGCTGAATATTCATGCGGATGCTCTGAGAGATGCGATCGTCAGTTTGCGTACGCTTCCTACGAAAGAAACTATAATCATAAGAATCTTCTATCTCAGAGAGAGCTCACTTCTGTGCTGACTTCCACTATTGCTGATGCAGTCGTGCGGGACTCTAAAACAGGAGAGCGTTGCATCCCTTGTATCAGCACCCCGTTCAAGTTCGGTGACAAGAGGGTATGCGCTGTCACTTTCCGCAACTTATGGGGCTTGCCACGTGCTACATTCTTTCGGTATCAGAAGGCTGCCCTAGCAGTGGGTGGCATGATTCCGAAGACGACGGTTTTTCAAGAGAAAAAGATCCCCAAAACGCCGTTCGGTCCTTGTTACGACGCTTTTAAGGACTGGGCTATGGTTCACATGTTAAAAGGTCTTCCACAAGACATGCCAACCAATGGGTCGCTACAGATCAAGCCGCTGGATTACGACGTCGAGTATATTAATTACCGACGCCTGGTGGCGGAACCGGTCCTTGTCGTGAATAAGACCTTCCGGAAATACTGCAGGCACTTGGTCAAGAACGAATTGAAAAATCCGTATTCGGAAGAAGGTCGAAGTGTCAGGCATGTGTTCGATCTGCGACAACCTTGACGCGCGTTGGGCTAAGTTGCAGGCTTCCGACCCAGACCATGACGCTTCGAAGGAGTTGACTAACCTGAAGGAATCACACAGCGACACGCACAAGTATCAACGCAACTGCTACGACGCACGCAGGAGAGAAAGCGCTGATCCTCTTGGGGAGATCGACTCCATCGCCCTTGACGGGGCGGCAAACAAGAATACCGTGGTGCCTCACGCCCCTCGTCAAGTGAAACACATCAACGAGAAGAAACAGAATTTCTTCAACTTGCATCTGCAGCTCACTATACTACATGGTAGCATGTTGCTCTTCAATCTGAGTTTTCCTTGGAGCCAACCCAAAGGCGCGAACATGATGCTGACTTCCTTTACCAACCTGCTTGTGCTCCTGGCTAATGGGCATAGTGGCAAACGGTTCTCCAGGAAGACGTTGCATCTTCAAGTTGACGGAGGCTCTGAAAACTGGAATCGCTACACGTTCGGCTTTTGCGCCCTGCTGGTTCATTATGGCATCTACCACAACCTCGTGTTGCATCGCCTGATGGTTGGACACACCCACAACGATGTTGATGGCTGGTTCGGTTTGATGAAGATGTACATATTCGGTAAGGATGCTACAAAAGCAGGCCGATGGCTCGTCTTACTCGAAGACTATATCAGCTGGCTTGAATCGTGGCCGGTAAATAAGTTCTTGAAGCTGGTACAAGTTCAGGGTCAGCAGCTGGACTTCAAAAAGTGGTTGAAGCCGCATCTGAACTGGAACCTCACGGGATATGGAGGTATGGTGCGCGACGTGCATTACGTGGAATTCCAAAAGGACGAGCATGGCGTAGTTCGCATGAAGTACAAAGGGGGGGACCATATTAAGCCATGTCTTCCCAAAGGCGTAGACGAGGACTTGACCAAAGGTCTGGAAGTAATGAACAGCTATCCCGACATTGACAGCTCTCCACCCTTGCAGGAAGTGCAGCCGCTTCCAGCGAAGGAGGAGGCAGACACCCTGAATGCGTTTCAGCGGCTATGTGATCATGGTGTCGACCGTATCTCTCATGAGCAACAAGAACATCTATGTGGGTATTTTCCTTTACCACAGAAAGCTTCCGACTACGACACCTGGAAGGGCCCGAAGTTTTATCAGCAGCAACTCTTGGACTTGAAGTTGCTGCTGAGCAACGCTTGGCACCAGAACACGACCGAGGCGTCCGACCCCGCAACAACTGAACCTCAACCAGAGTTGGAGACCATTGCCGACGGCAGAAATGTGATGGTCAAGGATCTGCCAGTGGGCATTCCCAAAATAACGAAAAGATGTGAGCAAGAAGCACGTCGAGTTGAAGATATTTCTTTCTGGTGAGTTCTACAATAGTCACTTCCTTTAATTAGTACATGATATGAACCGCCATCAAGCACGCTGCCCATTGACTGACCAAAGCGTTCCTCATTCTGTTCCTTATTATTCAGGTACAATAAGGGCGAGCTTAAGGCGGTGTTGCAGCATATGGGGCTCGACGGTGCGGGGCTGGCTGCAGAGTTGGCCACACGTTTGTTCAATGCGACCGCCGCAGCGCGCAAGGAACATCAGGAAAAGGGGCGTCGCGGTCAGCGTTCAAATGCAGGAAGCGCGAGACCGGTTTCCGACGACAACGGAGGTGAAGGTCGAGGCAAGGGACGTGGGGGGAGAACAACTGGCCCCGACGGTCAAGCTGCAGTTGCTGAAGCAGGTGCAGGGAAAGGTCGAGGCAAGGGACGTGGGGGGAGAACAATCGGCCCCGACGGTCGCAGTTCTTGGCAGTGCGAGAGAAAGGTCTGAGCAAAGGACGTGGGGGGAGTCAAGCGCCCCGGCAGGTCAAGCAACGATTCTTGCCGAGTGCAAGGAAAGGTCGTGGCAAAGAACGTGGGGGGAGATCATCTGTCCCCAACAGTCAAGCTGCAGTTGGGAGAGGTGCCGGCATGCGCGCTAATGCTGCCGCTGGCATTAAGCGTGTATACCCATCGTCCCCTCCTTCCTCCCCTGTCCAAGACAGTGTCAAGACTCGCAAAGTTGGGCAGGCGGAAGCAGGTGATCCTAAACGACCACGAGGTTCTCCCCCTATGACAGCGTCTCCCACCTTTTCCCCTCCTCAACGGAAGGCCAGGACACGTTCTGCCAACAATGGCCGCTGTCTATTTCAGGAATCGCCCGAGAAGAGTGAGTCGGACTCGTATGACGACATGCCTTTACTTCAGCGAGCAGCAAGGCCCGTAACTGCTCCAGCAGTTTCTGTGAAGTCGGACTCATCAGACGAGGACGACATGCCGTTGGCGCAACGTTCTGTGGCTCGTTTCCTCCCGGCAGACTACACCTTCGAAATGATAACTGCAGTTCCAAAAACGTTTGCTGTCACCGCTGCAGGTGAAAACAACCCCGCCGACGAGTGCTGGTTTACGGTTCCACTTGCACGTGGGAAGGTTTCACTTCCCATGCACTATGTTGAGGTCTTGGACTTGGATTTGGAGAAACGTTTGGTACATTGGCAGTTCTGGATTCCACGCGCTGCGAACCTTACGCCGGCCTCCAAGCGCAAGCTGCGCACTTTCAAGAACACGGACTTGCTGTTTATCGCAGACGCTTTCAGGCGCGGAGGAGTTCGGCACAGGGCGTGGCATCCCTTCAACCCTGCGGAAATGCTGACTTGCTGGGATGAGCGCATCTGTCCGCCCGAGGGCGGTATGCCTTCAGGTCCTGAAAAGGAAGAGCTTTTAAAGACTATTGCCGACAACCTGTTCTCTGAGTAGAATCTGTTTTACAAGTTTGTTTACCCTGAACATGGCGTCCTTCTTTTTACAGATCTTCCTACCATGTGTATACTGTTTCAATCCCAGCTCGCTAGAGCGGTTTCTTTGTATGATATAAGGAAATACAAACTCGAAACGGTGACAACGCGCCGTGTAACTCTTGAGTATGTTGCTTAACTTCACATGGACAATTCCAGCGCTCAGGGTTTTCAGGGTTTGAGGGGTAAAATGACCAAAACGGTCACCAAAATTATGCATCCAACTATTCCTGTGTGCAACTTGCGATTGTGGACTTGTAACCAAGTTCAAACCCATCAAAATAACGTAACAACTGTGCTTTAAACTCCTGCAATATAGTTCACCACCCAATTTCCAGGGTTATTTCCCATACGACTGGCCCCGTAATGATATTTCCCCATCTTAGGGTGGTCGAAATTGAAAAAATCCGTTGTTTTCCAAGGAGTTCTTATTGTTATGCATCAAGCATATGTAAAGTATATTGGAAATACATACTTGAAAAAGTTTTGGGGATTTTTCGTCGAGAATCGTATTTTTGGTGATTTTTCTGAGTTCGCGTGGCAGAAAAACACACTAAATCGTCAAAAAACATCAAATTTCTCAAAATTTGCATTCGAGAATGTTTTTTTTTGTTTAAGTGCATCAAATGTGTGTAAATTCCACAAAAAAAAAATGACCCCAAAAAAATGAGACTGGAATGAGACTGGGGCCAGTCTCATTCCGGCGATTCCGTCGTTGTTCCTGCGTGCGTTGAATGCGGAGTACACCCGAGAGGGGTCACTCCGTTCGCTGCGAGAGAAGGTGAAAGCGGCGCCACACCAATGCCTACAGGACTTCAGGCTGGTGGGTGAGGTAGTTTGGAGAACCGCAGCAGGGAGATATCAGTTGGTGCTGGGGGAGGATTCTCCACTTCGGGAGGTAGTGATTCGTCATGCTCACGAGTCATTGTCCTCAGGTCACACTGGGCGAGACAAGACTCTGGAAAGTAAGAGTGCTGCGACGCTTTTATTGGCGTGGTGCTGCAGAGGATGTGGGCACCTGGGTTGCATCCTGCGCGGTGTGCCAATCAGTGAGACCGCGGGGAACCTACCCGGATGGGTTGCTAAACCCTCACAGCATCCCAAACAGACCATGGCAAGATGTCGCGGTGGACTTCGTCACCGGCCTGCCAGTATCAGAGAGGGGTAACGACGCTTTCGTGGCCTTCACGTGCAAGCTGACGAAGATGGTCCACGTTATACCGATGAACTTCGGCGACAGCTCTGCAGCTGTGGTGGCCAGAATCTACTTTGACTCGGTGTGGCGCTTGCATGGCGCACCTATGAAAATCGTCTCTGACCGTGACCCGCGGTTTCAAGATGCCTTCTGGCAGGAGCTCATGAGACTGATGGGTGTGAAAGTGGCTCGCACCACGCCGTACAACCCCCGGTCTGACGGCCAAGCGGAACACAGCAACAGAGTTATTGAGGACATGCTCAGGTCCTTCGTGGACGCCAATGTGGAGGACTGGGACCTGTTCACCACTAACGTGGAGTTCGCAATCAATGACTCCAGAAGTGAATCTACTGGCTTCACGCCGTTTGAGCTAGTGTTTGGGTTCTCGCCGCTGTCGCAGTTGGACCTTTTCCTGGAGGCCGCGCAGTCCACCGCTGGACGACGAACAGGGGGAGTAGGCACCGCACACGAGGTGGCCGCGAAATTTTCGTCGCAGCTGCGGGACGCCAGGCAGCGGTTGGAGCTGGCTCAACAGCGACAGCGCGAGCAGTTTGATCGCAGGCACGGACAGCGGGAGTATGCTGTTGGAGATCTGGTCTGGATAGAAGCGAAACACCTTACAGAGAAGGTGATGGATCGCTCCATCTGCAGGAAGTTGACCAAGCGCTGGCATGGACCGGTCCCTGTGACCGAACGCTTCTTCAGTGATGTGCAGATGACCATGCCAGAGGCTGACAGGGGAGCTCCAGTAGCCTACCGCCTACGCCTCCCTCCACACTGGCGGATACACGACGTGTTCGCTCAACACCGCCTCAAACCGTACACCAGCGGTCAAGATGCTTTCGCCGCACGAGATCACCTAGCAGTACCTGAAGAGGTGGTAGTGGACGGTCAGAAGGAAGCACACGTTGAGCGCATTCTTGCACGTCGGGTGCGGTCTGTTCGAGGAAAAGAGGTGGAAGAGTGGAAGGTTCGCTGGACTGGCTACTCCAAAGCTCACGACCAGTGGAGGACGCGTGACAAACTCGAACGCGGAGGTCCACTCCAACAGCTTCGTGAATTCGAGCAAGCGAGACTGCACATGGAAGCACAAGTTCGCGACGAAGCCACTCGGCGACGCGAGCAACGTGGCCGTCACTCTGCTCAAGCTGGAATGACACTGGCCCACCTCATCACTAACCCCTGCGATGAACTGGACCAGCTCGAACAGATGGAACATGATATCCCTCTGCCGTGGGAACGTCAAGAGCGTGCGGAAGATGGGTCGTTGGCACTGGTGACAGAGCTGCTGGCAATACAGACGGAAGTAACTCGCATGCCCAGAATTCTTGCACTTTTCAGCGGCACTGGCTCAGTAGAGAGAGAATTCCTGAATTGCTTCCCCTCCGCTTCAGTGGTGACCCTCGACTCCGAACGCATCTGGCATCCCACTCATGTGCATGACATCCTACAGTGGGACTACAAACAATACCCGCCTGGATTCTTCGATGTCGTTTGGGCAAGTCCCCCCTGTAGGCAGTACAGCCAAGCGCGCACCACTGGAGGACCCCCTGATCTTCCCCAGGCTGACAAAATCGTACGGCGAGCATTGTAGATCATTGACTACTTGGAGCCAAAACATTGGTTCATGGAGAACCCCAGAGGTCGCTTCCCCAACGCGCTGCGGCTTCGCCCCATGATGCGTCAATTTCCTCCCCCGCTGGTGTGTACCTACTGCATGTACGGCACGCAGTACATGAAGCCCACCTGCATATGGACGAACTCAGCACCACCCACGCCCCTGCTACGCTGTACTGCTTCGACACCGTGTGCGTGCAGATGGGCAACCGGTGCTCATCCAGAGACTGCTCAGCTGGGACCTCATCCGCAGCAGACTGGAGCGGGCCAATCCGCGAGCGTATATCCCGTGCCAGCGCCCCTGCTGCGACAACTTTTCCGACATTTACGCCTCCGCAAGACTGAAGACCCGCTTTAGATTCCAAGCGGCACCCTCCTTCGTGAAAGTGGTGCCCTGGTAGCGGCAGGCAAGTTGTGCTCGAAGAGGAACCAGAGAACCTAAGAACTGGAAACAGAAAGGAACCAGAGAACCTAAGAACTGGAACTTAGATGGGTACCTTAGCGGAGTGATCCCAGGAGGTAGACCACTCCTAAGGGGGGGAGAGTTGTGCCCGGAGGCACAGCGTGAGCCGATATGCCTATGCGTCTATATGTGTGTCATCGGGGGTAATCTGGGATTGGCACGATGACAGTGAAATTGGGCTTGAAATCACGATGAGAATGAATACCAGATGTCCGGGGTATGACACTATGACACTATGACACTATGACAGTATTATGAGTAGTATGACAGTACTGTGGGGGGTGTCATCGTGGCACTCAGTCAGACCCTCGAAGAATGGTCAGATTTGCATTGGGGTTGAAAAGACAATGAAATCGAATATCAGATGTCGGGGCTATGACAGTATGACAGTATGACAGTATGACAGTACAGTAGTATGACAGTACTGTGGGGCAGTCATCGTGTCAGTCTGTCGACATAGCATCTGAATCGAGAATGACGAATCGGAATTAGAAATGAGATCGGATCGGGAATTGAACGTTGAGCCGAAGTGTGACATCGGCTCTCGAGTGGTTGACCCTGCAACCTGAGTGACGAGTGAATAAGTGGAGCACTTGAGAAGTGTTTAGCCTTCAGAACTCGGAACCGAATTATCGTTTGTACCTCAATCTGGCCCTGATCCAGTATATTATAAAATCCGAATTGTGTACCTTTGCACGTTCAATCAAAAACATATTTCCGAGCATCTGTCGTAGTGCCCCTGGCACAACCTCGGGGCCTAGTCCGAGAAAGTGCAAAATCACGTGGTTCCGAAGGAACCATTTCCCGGGTGGAACATAGCGGCCGATTTCTTTTTGAGAGTATAATTATTTTTTTCACTTAGTCAAAGTTGAATTCTTAACTGCTTACATAACAAACATTGATAATTATCAAGTTATCACATAATGACATATAACAAGTATGATACAGTTTAATTTGAATCGCATTCTAGACAACTTTCATGCATACATTATCAAGTTATCACATAATGACTAGAATGTGGTATCAGTGGGGTTCTACTTACGTATCTACTATAATCTCTACCATCCCTCAACCATAAATGGAAGCTTGCTCTTACGCTTGTGCAAGCGGGAGACCGTGGCTGACATGCCAATATGTTTTCCTCTGCCCTGCCGATCAATATGTTGGAAGTGCCATGGTTTACCCTTAAAATGAAGGTTCAAGGCCGCTGTCAAGAAACCATCAGCCTCTGATGACTCGGGGCCATTGTATTCGATAAAGCTTTCCATGACATAGGTTTCTTGCTTCAGTCCCCTCACTGCAGTTGCATGGCGATCCACCGTGGATCCCATGCCTTCCACCACCGCCTCATTTTGGATCTTCAATGCGCAGTGTTGAAAAATGTATAACCAGTCCGCGACACCATCGTATAACGAAGGCACTGTGAATAAGTCTCGCATGATCACGGTTCCCGAGGCATCCTTCCAGCAGCTAGCATATTCGGGGCTTATTCTCGCAGTTACCAAGCGGGCCTTTAACATGCTGTGCTGCCGCTCTATTTCTTCAAAGGGTGGCAACCCGAGCTTTCCATGCTGAACAGCCCACGTGTATCGCCGCGCGGGCCTTCGGCCCGCATTTTCCCTCCCCCCCTTTTCCCCCCTTTTCCCGGCCCGCCGTGCGGGCCTTCGGCCCGCATTTTCCCTCTTTCCCCTTTTCTCCCCCCTTTTCCCGGCCCGCCGCGCGGGCCTTCGGCCCGCATTTCCCCCCTCTCCTCTCTTTTCCCTCCTTTCCACGATGGCGCGGGCCTTCGGCCCGCGCAGTTTTTCCCGGGCGTCCCGACAACTTTTCCCGGGCCGTCAAGAAATTCCCGTGGTTCCAAGGGAACCACCCACTCCCATTTTATCGGACTAGGCCTCGGGGCAAGATCTCACAGGGAAGTCTGTTT
Source organism: Cymbomonas tetramitiformis (assembly GCA_001247695.2). NCBI lineage: Eukaryota > Viridiplantae > Chlorophyta > Pyramimonadophyceae > Pyramimonadales > Pyramimonadaceae > Cymbomonas > Cymbomonas tetramitiformis. Next base: position 15,741 of record LGRX02002406.1, read on the forward strand.
TAGCAGGCCCCGCTCGATCAAGCCTGGCATGCTCGATTAAGGATCCCATAGTCGTTGAAAATGCTGCTCGATCGTCGATTATTGACGGCGGTGGCAACTCATCCTGGACGGCAGCAGTGACAAGAGGAAGCTGCTGCTGCGGCACCACCGACCCGTAGGTCCCGTGACCTGCGGAAAGCATAAAAGGAAAGGAAGATGCAGAGCAAAATGTAAGTAGCATCGATACTCAAGCAGAGCACGTGCATTAGGGTTCTGAGAACTCCTGCACCACCGGTTGAGAAACGAGGTGGAGCAGGAGGTACAGGAACGTCGACGGAGGCAGTGTCGATCTCGTCGGAAACATCGGACTCGTCGTCGGAGTCGATCACCTGGATGATGTCCTTGTCGTCCGCCCGGAACACCCCTGTGGTGGTGGTTAAGCCGTGCATCGAAAGCACATGCCCCGGCTCGTCGGATGTCGCATCCACCAAGGTCGAGCCTCCCATCACTTTGTCGCAAACGCGTGCATATGATGGGACAAATACGGATAGTCCCGAGCGATATCAATGCTCATATATGTATCTGGCATGATCTCAACATACACATAGGTTCGTAATAATCAATGCATACTCCAGCATAGCAAGTGATCGTAGAGCTACAACATTTTTGAAATTCTGATATTCTGAAACAACATGCAAAGCTCTCACAAGCAAGCCCAAATTTCTCACATGAAAAAGAGGGGGGGGAAAACAGCAGTACATAATATTCACCAAAAGATAATAAAACCACCAAAAGTACGAATTATTGTACAAAACTCTGAGCAGAGTTGTCTTAGCAATCTAGCACTCGGCACGCGAACAACCACCTAGCACTTGCGAAGGCAAAACAATAATGAGTCCACTAGTCCTGACCTGCGGTCAGAGCCTACTTATTCTCAAGTCATTGTCACATCTGTAAAACCGTAACAAACTTCCGCTCTAAAATCTTCATCCACCATTAGAATGCCACTATTCTCTGCTAGCTTTAATGATGTTACCGTATCACATCTTCTGGCTGACACGTCAGTGGCAGCATCCTAAACGTCATTTCTTCTAGAAACATTCTTCTCATCTCAATGACATACCATGATGACCAAGTCTTCCTCACCATATATGCTATCTCCGAGCAGTCATCACGCGCGAGGCCTGTCATGCCTGTCACGTTTGTCACGCCTGTCACCAGCTGGACAACCCCGGCTTCGGTACCACGAGAAGCCGGCGTTTGTTACAGCTGTCGCAAACGCGTGCATATGATGGGACACATACTGATAGTTCCGAGCGATATCAATGCTCATATATGTATAATTATGGCATGATCTCAACATACACATAGGTTCGTAATAATCAATGCATACTCCTGCATAGCAAGTGATCGTAGAGCTACAGCATTTTTGAAATTCTGATATTCTGAAACAACATGCAAAGCTCTCACATGCAAGCCCAAATTTCTCACATCCCCCATCTGTAGCTGCTGCCTGCAGTAGCACATACCTAAATATGGGCTTGTTCGGCATACTGCGCCGTGGCGCCATCTGCCATAAACCTGCCCAAGCTGAAGGTAAACATACCAATACCATCGTCTTCACCACCTTGTAACATTCTGGCTCTCACCAGAGGATTCTTAAATACCAAGACCCACATACGTCTGCGGCCAATAGGTCCGTATTCCAGATGTCCAATCACATCCGGCCTGACGTCCGGCCTGACTCAGTCGCCTGAAGTAGACTGCTCTGCTCTCTATCATATCTGTCAAATAATAAGAGGGAACATGCACACATGCTACCACACGGCTGGCCATGACTGCCAGTGGAAACGCGATATCCAGCGCAGCAAACCAAGGAGACGTCACTGCGTCACGGACACCATACTTCTCCTTCCATATACTGGAATATCCCGGTTCAAGATATCAGACAGTCAGTGAACCAATATAGATAAACTCTCATAAGAAATAAACCCTAAGCTAGATATACCCGGAACGGTCTCGAAGTCGGAACGGTCTCGGTCCTAGCTACCTGTGACACCTTGATGTGTCACAACACAGGCTTACGGATCAGTCACGGTCCAGTGTTGGCTACCTAGGAATCTGTCATAGGGACCTGCACCGGGACTCCCGGTCAGGGCTGCCTATACAGATTTCAGCACACCACCCCAGCACTGTGGGTGGTGTCAGGGATATGGCCGATGACATATGTGTCATACATGTCATACCATGTCATGTCATGTCATGTCATGTGTCATAATGACATACAGTCGTCAAGTATTGTCAGTACGGTCGACTATGACATGTACAGTCATAATATCTGTCATCCACCTAAGGTGAGTGACATCTGTCATCGAGAGGCCAAGTACATGGCATCGAGATGGCGAAGCAAGACAAGTTCTTGAAGAACCGAAGTGTCCTGATAATACGCGTCTTCGCTTCAAGCATGCACTGAACAGCATGCGAGCATCAATGGCTATATCAACCAGCCGATGCGGGAAGTTCACCTAGTGCTCTCGGGTTCACAACCCGATGGTGGTAACGCATGAGATGCGTGAGAGCATTAGAGTATATGAGGAGCATTGGGCTCAAGCAAGCACTTCTGGTCTACAGACTGCTGCACGCATATCCCACCTAACTATTGCGTTTTGCAATTACCGTTCAGTAACAGCAGCGTCACACATATTGTTCGTATAGAACCGTGACATTGGTATTCTGCCGTCCAGGCAAAGAACGAGAACAAGTGTGCAGCAGATTTGACACACACACACACACACACACACACATATATATATATATATATTGAATTGCGGAAGAGACATTTGTCTCAAATTTTATCATGAAGATCATTATTATACATACTATGATAATGTTAAAGCACAATATTGTGTAATACGATGCGATACGCAACACGATTCTATTCAAATGATCCTGATGCGTGATGGCACACTAACGATACCCGGTCAGATCGCCATTTTATCGCGATCAAACCGCGATAAAACGGTTCGCGATAAAATGGTACGAATCACGGAATGGCGACATAAAAAACGCATGTCAAGCCGTATAATAGCCTTGACACAAGCGTGTTACCTCATTATCGTAGTGTGGAAACGAGCGAGTGGGTTCCAAAGCCCCACTCAGGATCGAATCGTAACGTTGTTGCATACCCTTTTCAAATTGTTATATAGCCTTGTTGGTCGCTGTGCAAGAAAGGTTGCGATACGACGCCCCTGCATATATTATGCCGCTACGGTGTGCGACGTAGGCTGAGGATTGCGTTTCTGCACGGCGCGCACTTTACGACGCAGTGATACATATCGCACGTGCATCATATGTTAATCACAAGATGATGTGCTGCATTCCACAAGTCTCGCAGGCCCCGTCGCGCCGGGATAAGCGTCATGTTTGTCATGGTCTGGGTGACGATGGATGCCTCTAATATATGGTGACATGTCAATACATTTGTATTTGATGTGGTGGTGTTTTTAAAGTGATATAATATAAGTATCGTATTGCGTCTTTGACGTGCTGTTCAGACCGCGAGACTTTGGTTTTCGATGATGTGATGTTGTATTGCGGTCGTCTCGATTCGTCTTGATTCGTGTTCGTGATGTTATTCGCATAAATTCTATTGCTACGTTTGGCTCGATGCATATGAATCGCCCGCGCAATATATTGTATACTTTGTTGGCGTTACTATACAATCACACCAATGACGTTATTGGTACGCATCATGCTGCTTGTAGAGATCGCGCTCTATATTATATGTCGCCTAGTGCGATAGATGAGCATGCATGTCCGACATTCCTCTATGTTGAACATATCAACAAATGGTTCGATGTTATTCCACTTCAAGATGTGGTTTCGGCTAACGCGTTTTGCTGTCCGTTTGGCGATGACGTTCGTGTGAGATATACTTATTCGTCGTCGCTGCCTTTATCCGTTCGCGCCTTTATCACGTGGGTTTTTTCCGAAGAGAATCTATATACTCGTATTGAAATTCATACGAACGATTGAAGGCAGAAATAGGTATGACCCAATGCCTGCGATGACATTATTCACGACCATCCTTGCTGCCATATTTGAAGCAATGCATGGGGCTGTGGGTATGTCAGATGCCTGGAAATAATTACCGATCTGGTCGCTATGACCAGCACAGAGAGAAGCGCTCAGACCGACCGCTTGAGACGTTTGTACGGAATGCCAACGCAAACGCATTGCTGGTGCGGGTCACGTACATCATAACAAACCACGTACTCATCGTAATGGAGATAATCACAGTGATACATCAAATACGGCACCACGGGGACATAATACCCATGAAAAACACCCTGATAAATCTCAGGACCCACGAAGGCAATGGATCAATATATCGACAGGTTGGCAGGACATTCTGTCGCGTCCAGAGTATCTTGTTCAGGAGAGGGGTCATTGTGGTAAGCCACTGTGCTTATTGTTTCATTTGAAACAGAACCTTATTATGGCTGATTCGGCACTGAATGACCGCTTGAAGACTCACAATACATTCTCCCACATACACGAATTTGCTATATCGGGGTGCCCATATGCGGATCCTGATGATCCAAAGGCATGTTGTAAGAATCGCTTAGGCGAGGAGCTCTTACACGCAATTCCTCCTGAGAAGATTCCTATGTGCAAATACCGACCCGATCATGGCGGGAATAACAAATGTACGTCTATATGGTGTGTTTTAAAACATACCGACGTAGTTAAAGCCACGGGGGCTGTAACATGCATGGACACGATTCAACGCGAGACAGCGACAGCTCATGAGATTGCCGAATTGCAGCACAAATATGATTTGAACTTGGCTAAAGGAATAAAGGTCAACATGGCCTCGATTTAGCAAAGGCAGCGAATGCGCTTCTAACAGAGAAGTTGTCTACGGCTACGGCATTGTCCGAAACACGTATTTCTGCGGCAGAGCGTGATGCGGAGAAGTCTAGAAGAGAATGTTCACGTTTCTATCATGCCGTATTTGGGCCTGGTGGCATTTGCCATCATCTCCCTGGACCCACTGTGGATGACGGCACAGTTCTTGTGCCGGAGTGTGTGGAGAACTTGATATTGTCTGCGGTAGAGTATACGCAGTCAACGGCACCTGCTGATTTACACGTCAGCAAACACATGGATGTTCCATCAGACCACTTTAGTGCGTTGGCAGACAAATATGGCCACTACTATCCCCTTGATGAGGAGCACGCCAATTACAATGAGGATAATACATACAATCAAGATGATAACGACGATGCTACCATGCATGATCCATACGGTACATACACTCATGGCGATACAATGCCATTGCACGATACATGCATGGATGATATGTTGCTTGAGTTGTATCTCAACACGCCACATTCAAGGTGTTTTCCCATTCAATATGCATATGAGCAATGCAGCCGATTGTCAATACAAGGGATACTTGGTTTTGAGACATTGCCATTTGCATTGCTGCATATTTTTGCACCTCCTGTAGAATTGGAGACGGCTGCAACACTCGATATTGCAACACGTGAATTTTCACTTGTTCCGAGTAACTTTTGGGTCCCATCTCTCACAGACTTGGGACTCAATGGTAGCCTACACTTCACTCGTGCTTTTGTCTTAGAATTTTACTGCAAAATGAGAGTCAGTAAAGAATGGTTGCAAGATATAATTGCGCGCTCGGGCGGAAATTCGCAGATAATGATGCGCGGCAACATGAGGACACAACATGATCAGCTAACCAACTCAGATGACAATCATTTGTCAGCTTTGAATGGCTATATACTGCCAAGAAGATCATGTTTCAAGAATGACCAACATACTATATCGGCGAACGTCACTTCACAGCATGCGTGTATGCCATTGTGAGACGCCATTCAAAGCATGGCAATTAGCTGATCGTACAAGAGTACGTGTTTGCTTTTCATTCATAGAAGAGATGCTTACCTGTGAACAATTCCGAGTTGGGAAACATTCTAACTTGATAGAGCAAACCTATGCATGGCTTAAGACTCGATCTGAGCTCATTAATGTGTTGTATACCTACACAACGCCAAATACAGGAGTGAAACCTACACACATGGTGACACGCAAGCATGCGGGTACACACATGACATTTAATCGACAACACCCTATGTGGAATCACTTTACGGGTGTATGTACCCGTGCGGCATCTACCACATCATATGCACATGATATTGTATGTGATACTGCATTTAGTGGCATGTATTGCCCTACTCTTTATCATCATAATGGGTTTGATGTGTTTGCATTCATTATGTTTGATATGCTGGTGCATAAAATGATTGATCCTAAACCTGGATCCTCATATTCCCCACTGAGCCATATGTGGGTGATGGATAGAACAAACACACATTTACATTACACTATTTATAATCTGAGATGGCTGTCTAATGCCAGTAATGCGGCAAACAGCAAGAGGAACAAAGTAACCCAACAACATATATAAAAAATACGAAGATACAAACAAACGTATACGACGTTTCAAATTGCGGAAGAGACATTTGTCTCAAATTTTATCATGAAGATCATTATTATACATACTATGATAATGTTAAAGCACAATATTGCGTAATACAATGCGATACAACACGATTCTATTCAAATGATCCTGATGCGTGATGGCACACTAACGATACCCGGTCAGATCGCCATTTTATTCATGTCGATCTGATCGCATAAACATCATTTCCATCTATAAGCGCCGTGCAGCTTTTATTCAATGCATATGGTATGCTGCTTCATAATTATTTTATAAACGATAATGAATGAACATGACGGTTAGCAATCATTATTTGCATATGTCATGTTGCCATGACCTATCGATACCTGCCAATCATACTATTAAGTGTGTGGCCCAATACATACATATGGCATACACCGTGAGATTATATACCACATCGACTACATACCGTTCGATATTCATTCGGTATAACTTGTATATGAATATATTATACAAAGTACCCGTTATAATTATTACGGTGCGATGCACCAAGGAGGTACGCATCACGGAATGGCGACATATATAATAACGCATGTCAAGCCGTATAATAGCCTTGACAGTTGACACAAGCGTGTTGCCTCATTATCGCAGTGTGGAAACGAGCGAGTGGGTTCCAAAGCCCCACTCAGGATCGAATCGTAACGTTGTTGCATACCCTTTTCAGATTGTTATATAGCCTTGTTGGTCGCTGTGCAAGAAAGGTTGCGATACGACGCCCCTGCGTATATTATACCGCTACGGTGTGCGACGTAGGCTGAGGATTGCGTTTCTGCACGGTGCGCACTTTACGACGCAGTGATACATATCGCACGTGCATCATATGTTAATCACAAGATGATGTGCTGCATTCCACAAGTCTCGCAGGCCCCGTCGCGCCGGGATAAGCGTCATGTTTGTCATGGTCTGGGTGACGATCCTGGATGCCTCTAATATATGGTGACATGTCAATACATTTGTATTTGATGTGGTGGTGTTTTTAGAGTGATATAATATATATTGAATTGTATGCAGCGCGACTGAGTTCGCACATACCGTCGAATATTAACACATCTGCTTATGGTACGATATGCGGGAATCAAGCGCGTACATGAAAAATGAGCGTCAGTGTACATGATCGCATCAACAACGTCAAAAATGTACATGATCGCATCAACAGCGTCAGAAATGTACATGATCGCATCAACAACGTCAGAGATGTACATGATCGCATCAATTGCGACAGCGATATTCGCAATTCGTACCGCGCGACACATACTGTATACAGAATGACGTGCGATGTTTGCAATTCGTACCGCGCGACGCATGCATCAGTATGCAGATTGATGTGCGATGTTCACAATTCGTATCACGCGACACATACAGTGTGCAAAATGACTCGCGATGTTCGTAAATCGCACCAAATGGGCGCATACAGCGACAGATCGACGCATGCTAAAATAAGGCCCATCTATACACACACATGCTGTGCAGGGATTGTGTGTGCGACCATCATCATCGTTATACACACACATCGTGCTGTGCAGGGATCGTGTGTGCGACCATCATACCGGAATATCCAAGTACACTAGATATCAGAAAGTCCCGTACTCGTGTGGATAAACTGTATAAGATAAATAAACCCTAAGCTAGATATACCCGGAACGGTCTCGGACGGTCTCGGAGTCTAGCCTACCTGTGACACAGCGTGTGTCACAGTACGAACCTACAGATCAGTCAACAGTCCAGTGTGTTGGTCCTAGGGATCTGTCATAGGGGCCTGACCGGGACTCCCAGTCAGGGCTGCCTATACAGATTTCAGCACACCACCCCAGCACTGTGGGTGGTGACTGGCTAGGAGAGTCAGAAAAATGTAAGATGCTAGTGTTAGGGCAGAAGCTAGCTAGGTGACAAGTCTAACTGCCAATCCAACTGTGCTATTCTGATACACAAATTGGAAACCTCTAGGTAGCACGTGAACAAAAGCATACGGGCAATTAAGGCACCGCTAAACAAGTGAAAGGAACCGTGCTAGCAAGTCAGTTTGAAGATTATAAAGTAGTCAAAGCAAAACATAAACCAGATTGAAGAAGTCTTTGAGTTCACAGGAGTTCCGCACACCACCATGTTGGTGTGCCTCCAGAGTGAGCAAGAGGTCAATCGACAGTACCAAAGTAGTCAGCGGTGGCCTCACGGAAGTCCATCCCATAATAGGAAGTAAAGAAGCCAGCTCCATAATAGTGCTCCGCATCAAGAGGACCGCTCTCATGTAAGGCCATGCCGTAGTAGAATGCCATGCCGAAACCCAAATCCGCTTGAGCTAAATCCTGAAATGCTAAAAAGCTCAGACTGTCAGGAGGCTCGGGCGGCTGAAGCTATGGCACATCGTCAGGCAACAAAAGATCCTGAGCCGGCATCACCGAGTCAACAAAATCATTCGTAGAGCAAAACGACGGAGCCTCCCAATCGAGATCACCACCAGGCGAAGGCATCTCCGTAGCCGGTGCACATGCCGACACGGCAGAAGCCGTGGAAGCTGAGACAGATACACCTGCAAACGAAATGCACAAGAGCGAGAGCACCGCGAGAGCGCCGATCGCCGGCGTGCCAAAGCCGAAAGGCGGCACACCGCACCCGATAGCTCCGGACGGAGCTCGCGGCTTCACCGCGAAAGTACCGTCGGCGTAATCCTCGTAGTCGTCCGTGTCATAGCCTGTCAGGTCAACCGGGTGGACGGCGGCGTGATTCACCGTCTGCACGAAGCCTCCGAACTCACCGCGTGTCGCCTCCGTGGTGGTCACCCGCGCCGATTGAGTTGGCGCGGGCTGTACATCCTTCCCCTGCGAGACAGGCATAGCAGGGGCCGGCACGGCGGACGCCGATGCCGCCGCACCACCCGCCGGAACCTGCTCCTCCGGTGTGATCCCCGCCGCAGCGGCAGGGCCACACACCAGAGCCGATGCATGCTCCTCAACCGCACTCCCAGGAACAAAGGACGCGTGGGTGTAATGTACCTTTTCTTGGGCGGCCTGAACCTCAGAGGTGAGGGCATCAAGCCGCCGCAAGATGTCCTCGTCGTCGGTCCCGCCAGAAGGCGGAGGCGGCACGCTGAAGCCGTAGGCCGACACGTCGATGCCGCCAATCCCGCCCGCGGAAAGCACAGCGGGAGGACCGTAAGCCGACGCCGCACGGGCAAAGGCCTCCGGACCATCATCCGCAGCCTCTTGGAAGACCTGCACAAGTGCCAGGGTGTGGAGGCCCTCCGCATCCTCCTCCTCAATAGGAATGCAGAAGGCCGCTGCCGTGGCCGACGAATGCTGGCGCCCACCAAGAGGGCAGTCGCGGTACGCGTGATAGGCGTCCCCTTTGCCCGCCTTGCGGCAACGGTGGCAAAGGGGCTTGGCCTTCATGCTGTCCCTGTCAAACCCCACAGACGGTGCCGGGTGCACACCCACCCGATGGCCTCGTGGATGCTGTTTACCGCGCGGCTGCGGCTGCGGCTGTCGCTGAACCGCACCCGTGCGATTGCCTTGCACGAGCGCCTTCAAGGCGGCGATCTCCTCGAGCAGAACGGCGTACTCAGACGACGTGATAAGCGCAGAGGGCTTACCGCCCGCCCCCAGTGTCTGCTTCTCACGCGCTGACGCCCCCTCGTCCGACTGTGCCCATGCCTGGAAGATGGCCACGACGAGGGCCTGGAGCGAGCGGAGAGTCACCCCGCTGAGGTCACCCGCAAGCGGATAACGCACCTTCACCGCCGCGTAGAAGACCGGGTCGAGGCGGTTGTACAATGAGAGCTTGCGGGTCTCGTCGGTGGGTTGCCAGTCAGGAGCGCGGTTATCCCGCACCAGACGTTGCTCGCGAGCCAAGATCGGCTGCGGGTCAACGCCCGCGGGATAACGAAGAGCCGCGTGCTCCTGCTGGTGACTCTCGCGTAGGGCTGCCGGTACGCTCCCCTTGATGATGTCGATAAGGGCACGACGTCCATCTCGGTCAGCCGAGGAGTCCGTACCGCGAAGCCAGGTGTCCGCCACTGAGTTGCGCTCCACGACGAGGGCCAACACGTCGTAGAGAAGCCCATTAACCTTCTCGATAACCAGAGAGGTGGGGTCGTCGAGGTCAAAGGGGGCCAAGTCCAATCCAGCGGACTCAAACTCGGTCCGAAGCTGCACCACCAACTCGGAGAGGCGGTCGGTGTCGTCAGTACCACGATAATGATGTTTCTTGGAACCAAGGATATCCTCGCGGATACCCTTGGCCCAAGCCCGATGCAAGCGCCCCTTGTACACCGCGTCAACCGTGGCATGTTGGTCGACTAGCTAGGTGCTTCCGCAACGCGACAGCAGCGTCGGAGTTGCTGGAAACAACAGGGGGCACCACAGGTGGAGTGCTAGCGGTCGGAGTGTCCCGAACCGCATCCAAAAGCCGTATAGAGGCGTCCAAGTCGGAGTCCCTCAACAGGCGTTTGCGAGCTCGTGTAGATGTAGCCATACTTCTGAAAGCCAGAGAAAAGATGATGCGCGGCAGCACGTTTGGGTGTTGTGGCGGAAATGGAGCGAAGACGTAACGGCAGAACGTGCGGAGCGGCGAAAAGAGCGTGGGGCACTTGCAAACGTCGGTGTGGTCGAAGGTGTCCGGAGCACCAGCCCAAAATACGTGAACCAGCGGGATCAGTGCAGGCAGAACAACGCAAATGAACATTGCCACAACCGAGCAATAGCAACGCGCGGTGCCCATGACTCAAAGCCGCAAAAGACGTCTACCGTAAAATCATGTCCAAATCCTAGTCGCACCCAAGCGCGCAAGTGCGCACCACCTCTTCAAGCGGCTGCTTAGCCAATCATGGCCAAGATAGCAAGTGGAATGAAAACGTGGATGGGGCCACGACCTACCGGAATATCCAAGTACACTAGATATCAGAAAGTCCCGTACTCGTGTGGATAAACTGTATAAGATAAATAAACCCTAAGCTAGATATACCCGGAACGGTCTCGGACGGTCTCGGAGTCTAGCCTACCTGTGACACAACGTGTGTCACAGTACGAACCTACAGATCGGTCAGCAGTCCAGTGTTGGTCCTAGGGATCTGTCATAGGGGCCTGACCGGGACTCCCAGTCAGGGCTGCCTATACAGATTTCAGCACATCATCATCGTTATACACATACATGTTGTGATAGTGTGCAAGTGACAGCCTGTTAATTAAATAACAACATGCTGTGATTGTGAGTGAGCAATGGTGATTTGCCATTTGTGCTTACAAAAGTCGTACTGTATTGCGATGGCTTCTTGGAGCTGGCATGTTCTCATTGGCTTTCCCGATACAGTAAGTCGCGGTCTATAAGAAACGGTACCTACAAGAAACCACCCGCTAGATTTCTCGCCAAAAACTAAGAAACCCATAAGAAACCACCCGCAAGCAATTTCAAACCAGAGATGTGAAAACCCCCCTTATTAAGAAATCGAGACGCTAGTTTCACCGAACCCTATACTCATATTACACATATCTGTTAAGAAATTGTCGAAATCAAGCAGCACGGAAAAGTATAGTGGTCTTTATCGTGGTTGGTATATCACACATTAGCATTATGACTAAGGCGATTCCGCGCGGGGAATATTTAAGGATATAGATAATGCGACTACTATAATAGCGAGAGTTGGGCATATTATTTTACATATATGTAGTATCCAGCTTGGTCGTACAGTGCATGTACTATTCAGTTTGGTCTTACAGCACATATACTATCCAGCCTTGACTTACAGTACCCATACATCCAGTTTGGTCGTATAGTGCAGTTGAGTGTCCCATCCTAACATCACTTAGCATAACCATCGCATTCAGCAATGTGAGTTGCTTGCATCAACCTACTTTGCCTTCTGCAGTGCTACCAACCAAGCTCCATCTGTGGCGTTAGCCATTTCAGCCTCAGGCAGACCACCAACATACCTATATTCACCGGAGGCAGTGGCTCGCTTCACGGCCGTCCACCCCATAGTAGACATTGAAGCTGACCCCGGACGTCTAATAAGGCCCCTAATAAGAAACCACGTAGGCTAGGACGAGCCTGAGACAAGTGATAGATATAGGTGCATCACTGGCAATCTGGCATCCAATAAGAAATCGCTACGCTACGTCTGATCTACAATGCATCATTCATTAATACTTAAATAAGAAATCGCACACGCTAGATCAGATCGGGGAACTGGATGATGCACGATTAAGAAATATTTCACGCTACAAGAAGATTTTCGTATGTGCACCAATAAGAAATCGGCATCGCTAAGCCCAAAATTTCGGTCCGTCAGATTAAGCCGCTAGCGCTAGCGAAAACCCGCCGGCTTCTTATAGACCGCGACTTACTGTAGTGGATGCACATGGTAAGGGTCCTGCCAAAAAGCGGCAGGTAGGAAGGATGGTGTTCCGCACCTACCACCGTTGGAAACGCCATTCGTCTTATCCCACCTTCGCACAACGACAAGGGAAGCTTATGGGAGCCGATTCATGCGAAAGGTCGCCAAAAGAGAACACTCGTGCCGAACCGCGCAAAAAACGCGACTGAATCGGCTGTCGCAGGCTGTCGCGGGCTGTCGCGGGCCGTGTCGCGGGCTGCTCGATGCTGTTTCCAAATGCTCGATGCTGTCGCTTCGTTTCCAAATTTCGGGAGGAGAGAGCAAAATGTCGCGACAGCATCAAGGATTTGGAAACAGAGCTCAAAAGTTATGATAGTGACGTGGCAAGAAATAGCATTCGGGTCTGAGCGAGCAGTGCGACCGTAGGATCAGTCGAAGACGAGCGAGCGACAAGCTAGTTATAGCTGCCACGTCAGACTATATGCTCTGGACTGTGCCGGAGGCGCAGTCCAGAGCATATACGTCTGACGTGGCAGCTATAACTACCTCTTATTCATCCTTATAACTGGTCAGAGGCGACGCGACATGCGACACGATGCGACATGCGACAAATTCCCAAAACCAGTTTATATAAGAACGGCCCTGACACTGCGAGTCTGCGACTGCTCGACTCTCGTCTGGACAAATCTTCTGGAAGCGCAAACAGAAACACACTGCGGTGCGACCTTTCACACGAATTTTTTTGCTACTTCTTGAGACAACTTGGGAGTTTTCTGCACATCTCGGTAGAAAATTGTTTTCAGATGGCGCCTGCAACATTAACCACGAAAACCACACCGCGGTGCATCCTGCAGGGTGCTCCTTTAGATAGCAGATCTGTGAGAACTCCCATTCGCACTCGTCGGGGACTACCCCAAAGCTCCGAACAAGGAGTCCAAATGGACTCTCAGTTTGGCACTCGCCGCGCATCTATGTTCTGCAAACAAAATAACCTATCAGCGTTGGCTTCACGGCCTCTGGTCTACGCTGCCAGTGTTACCAGGGAAGACGCTTCTCGCAACATAGCATTCGAGGAACTTGCTTCAGATTTCCAGGATGCTGAAGGAACGGAGCGGTTCAAGTTGTTGATTCAATATGCAAAAAACTTGGAACCTATGTCAGATTCGGAGCGTGCTATGGAAAATCGCATTATGGGCTGCACCAGTCAAGTCTGGATTACTGCCGAACTTGGTGCAGATGGATCCATAATTTACAGAGGTGCAATTACCCCTCCCAAGCTTTGGCGCTCAGCGTGCTGACCCTTATGCCCCAGCGCTTTATAATCTTTGCACACCAGTTGTGACGCGTGCTGCATTCGGTTAACTCGGCGTTTATGTTCGCGCTTCAAAGCTTTTTGCACGCCAACTGCCACGTGCCCTGCACTCGGTTCACTCTGCGTTAATAGTCACGAGTATCCCGCCTTCTCCCTTACGACGTGGCGGTACTCTCCTGTCTCGCCAGGCGACAGCGACTCCGATATCAGCAAAGGGCTTTGCGCTGTGCTGATCAAGTGTCTTTCCGGGCTTACTCCCCTTGAAGTGCTTGAGGTGCTGCACCCCTCAGCGTCACTCGTATCTTCCCGCGTCATGTGACCCATCTCTCGTTGCGCCCCGCTTTTCCATCGAGCACCGGGAACAAAATGCCTGTGCCCTGTATGTCTGTGCATGCTAGACGTCAGGACTTGCTCGGTCAGTGGCACTAGAGCACTCCCGTCGTAACCCTATTTCCCTACACGGAATCCGCCTGCTGAGCGTATTTCCCTACACGAAATCCGCCTGCTGAGCTTTCGCGCCCGGTGAGTGTTCTTGATCGTTCGTTGCCTGCTGAGCGTTCGCGCCCGGTGAGTGTTCTTGATCGTTCGTTGCCTGCTGAGCGTTCGCGCCCGGTGAGTGTTCTTGATCGTTCGTGGCCTGATGACCGTTCGTGTACCGCTTTGCCCTCCGAAATGGATTCTTCCAAAATGGTCCACTTTGCCTTCCGGACGCCTGATGGAGCGTCCGTGACTGCCCCCTCCTTCCTGAGTGGACGTGGGCACGGCGCGTTATCCACGTGGCCTTCTGGAGTTGGCTCGGCACAGCGTAGCTTCCGACGTGTCCATGCAGCTCCTTAGGTCACGGATGCTGATTCAAAACTCCAGGTTTCCTCGTAAAGAGCGTGCTGGACTTAATCCGGACGGGCGTCGGGTCGATGCCGCTTCGACAGAAAGCGTTTGGCTCTTACACTCCCTGTTCTACTAAAACACGCGAGGCCGAGGTGTTTCAGGTGCCGACGGAGAAGCTGTCACTCTTCGGCTTCAGCGAGGATGCCGCAACCGCGTCTCGTACCAACGGTTTTTACAACATGCTCGAAGCCATGAAGAAGAGCGCCCGCCTGCTCACACCAGGTCCGTGACCTGCGCCTCTCCTGCGACCGTTATTTTCGATTTCGAAGCGATTCGAAGAACGGAAGGTGCTCTTTCGGTGCACAAGGCTTTGGCAGCTTTTCTCTCCCCCCCTCGCCTAGGCTTCCGTCTCAGCTCACGTTCCTGGCTCTCTCAACGGAATGCCCTCCTCCAAGCTACCTTTGGCTCAAGCTCCCTCCCGACGGCAGTCCTGACAGCAGCTCCCTCCAGTATCTTGTGAGATATCCCTCTACAGTTTGTCTTGTGAGCGGTGGCAAGGGTCCTTCATAAAGCTCCTGCAACCCTTCGTTTGCCCCCGCTCGGTTTGACCCGGCGTGCGGCCTGTCGAGTTGCTGGCAGGGTGGCAGGGTTGTTGGGGTCGAATCGCGCGGGGCCAGGCGGGGTGGTGTTCAGAGGGGGGCTGCAGGCTATGAAGTCGCCGGGGGGGGTTGGAGGGTTCTGGGGCTCAGGCAGGCGCTGGGGCCGCGTCCGTGTTCCCCTCACTGACCATCTCCGCGGACGCTGTGACCGCCCAGGGTGACTTCGCGCTGTCCCAGGCGAGGCCCGACCGCGCGCGACCAGGCCCGGCGCGACCGCGCGATCGGCTTGCTCTCACAAGTGATAGGCGCAGTGCCACAACGAAGCGGGTTCAGGGGCTGAGGCCTGCAGGACTTCCAACGCCACGATTCTTCTCTTTAGCGACGCGCGACGTGCATCAATGTGGCGACGCTTCCCAAGTCGCCCCTTTTGTCGCCTGCTGCCCGGCCCTGCCCTCGATGAGATAAAGTGGCATGCGTGGACGGCCGTGATGGAGCGTTCGGGGGCACGCTACCTCACCCGTTGAGTTGTGTGGCGGCTCGCGAAACGCCGGCAGGCCAAATTTCTGGAGCCGGATGCTGCGGCGGTTGACCGACTGGTGGAGGCTCTATCAGCCAAGAAGATCGGTGTGGTGGCGCACTTCTATATGGACCCCGAGGTGCAGGGTGTACTGTCTGCGGCTGCCAAGCGATGGCCGCACATCCACATCTCCGACTCCCTCGTCATGGCGGACCGTGCTGTGGGCATGGCGGAGGCAGGGTATGTGACCCTCCGAGTCTTTCACCGCCTTTTCTGTTTGCCTTCTTTGCACTGGCATCCTGTGCGCCTCCGTGCGAGAGCACTCGTGAGAGAGGCTGCCTCACGTCGCCTTGCGGCCAAGGCCCTCGCCACGC
>LGRX02002407.1:0-25754 GCA_001247695.2 Cymbomonas tetramitiformis
TCAAATATCACGCTTCCAGTAGGAAGAGTCACATTTTTTCTTTTTTCTTTCAGCAATCAATACTCTAGCGGGCAACCTGTGAGAAAAAACTGACCTGAATAGACAACATCATCGTGTGGGCACGTATACACACAAGGAGCCATATTTCAAACGATTGCACAGGCAATGCGTAGTTAACTCCATCACTCCAAACAGCTCCCGACATACATATCACATATGTAATTCATGCAATGACGCGTCTGGCCAGCACTTGGGACGATGGTTGTATGCTTACAAACTCTGGCCGTAGCGAAGGCCCACCACTAAAGAGATACAGCAAGTGAGGAACATTGTCATGACAACACAATTTAATCCAGCTAAGAATATGAGATGACCGGATACCATACATTCCATCATGCTCATATTCAAAAACACAATTGCTTGCTGACTCGATCTAAATTCC
The DNA here is from genome assembly GCA_001247695.2 of Cymbomonas tetramitiformis. Classification (NCBI taxonomy): domain Eukaryota; kingdom Viridiplantae; phylum Chlorophyta; class Pyramimonadophyceae; order Pyramimonadales; family Pyramimonadaceae; genus Cymbomonas; species Cymbomonas tetramitiformis. The sequence goes on from LGRX02002407.1 coordinate 443, forward strand.
CAATACTCACCCATTCAAAAATAAGACAACCAATGGTGGCCAGTGAAGGAAGCTATGTGGTGTATTGTGCACAAAACATTGGGCATACAAAATGCATATAAATGATAGCAGGAGTGCAGCGGTACCCAATGTCGAACTGGGGAGCTCCACTCTCACGGCTCAGACACACTGTCTGCCATAAAAACATGAGAGGAACAAAGCAATAAGTGGCCTGCATTGTTACAGAGCACGCAATGATGAACATCAAGTCCGTATTTCAACGGCCGCGCCAAAAACGTATTTCAGTGTGTGCTTTTCCCGTCCAACATTACGACAACGAGGTATCGACAAAATATACCAAACTCTGAAACTCACGGGCCCATGCAGCACATGGATGTCGTTTCAGTGGATCCCGTGGCGACGTGGCTTGACCTGTTGAACTGCAAGGTCGGGGAGGAAGTAGTTTGCATCGGCGTAGAGGTTGTGATAGACTTCGTAATGTGGTTCTACCCGAACCACCAAGAGCATCATGCAATGGTAAGTCATGAACATGCTCACCACGATCAGCTGCATCCACGCGCCCAATACCGCAAGCAGATTCTCCATTGTTGTCATGTATAACCAAAGCTGCAGAAGGTAACCTTCAATGGTAGGGTACCTGCTTGTGCCCGCCACAGTCAACACATTCACAGACTGTGAAGCGCCCAATTGATAACAGACTGTGAAGCGCCCAATGCCAGAGTCCACGCTGGTGGGAATAAGGGAGCCGATGCGACACAACACACCGAGAAGCAGGCGAGGCGGCACACCTCATCTCGAGGACGCCCGGGCGGAGCTTCCGGGCCTCCCTCTCGAACACCGCAACGGACACCAGCACCCAGACCACGTGCAGCAGCAGCCACAGAGTGCTGCGTACGGAGCGCATGTTCCAGTAGGTGACCTGGAGGTTGTACAGCTCGTGGTCGAGCTGCCAGTTGCCGTTCTTTGCACGGGACCACCGCAGTCTTACCGCAGACCAAGCCTGCACCTGCGAGTTCCACGTCATCACATTGGCTTCGATCTCGGTCACGCCGTCATTCACGAACTGCCCCTCCTCCAAAAATGTGTACACCTGGACAAAAAACGCATTATGCAAAAAGTATGGCATCAGGCTTGCACCACTCCTACCTCCTACCAAAGCAATTCTCATTATCTCATCGGTAGCTCCAGAGAGAGCAGTTCGACTGCTGTCTGTTTGATCTCGCTTCTCTCTCTCCGCTGTATAGCTAATGAACCAGCATAATCATACAGAAACAGTGAGAGAGCACATAAACTAAAGCGTAGAAACAAATTGCAAGTTTAAAAGAACAAATAAACAGCGCTATCTAGTGTCTGTCATATGTATTTCACATCCAAGTCCACCAAAGAAGCCGCGACAAGCACCAGCACCAGCACCAGCACCAGCACCAGCACCAGCACCAGCACCAGCACACTCAGTATATGATGTATAGCGAGGCCTGAGACCCATTTAAAACCGAACAAGCGGCGCTGGATTCTGCAAAATCCCAGACACAACGCGGCAGTGCACCCGGAGAATGTCCGGACATCTAGAGGCAGTCCGCGCCACCAGACACCAGAGCCCCCCTTCAAAAAAGACAGCAAAAATGGCTGCACATTCCTGCATGCACCAGCCATTATAGGGCTCCTAAAACATGCAGCCTACGTCCGGGGGCACATACGCCAAAGCTCGCCCACCTAGAGCACTTCCCCGGCCCTGATCCTGCAAAGCATTGGAGGACTTTCCACAGTGAACTTCGCGGGCGCTGGATGAGCTCGCATCGAGAGCTAGATGCCATTTGCCTCATGCTATGAAGTCTGCCTGACGGGTCTGGTGTGAGAGGGCCCACGGCAGCTGAGCAACCTCATATTGCGGACCTGACGTGGGCCCTCTGACGCACTATTTTGCATACTGCTGTACCGGCCCGGGCGTCAAGTCAATATTATTGTTGGCGACAGGGTTCCCCCGTTAAAAGTAGGTACCGCACGATACAATGCGAGCAGCAAATGGCGTTGAAGATGCACGAGAGCGTATTTGATAGAGTGATCGAGTGCAAGACTGATGGCCGGGCATGGCCGGGCGCGCTCACTTGCTGCGCGCGGTAAGCGCCAAGCCGGGTATCCAGCATGAAGGGCTGCCCATTCTGATAGCCGGGCAGCTGCCGTGGTGCAAATGGGTACGGACTACCGGTGTGCGGGTTGATCATCTCGGAGCCGTCAGATGTGTTGTAATACTTGTTCATATCATCCTGCAGATCCGCCCTGCAATATACCACCCACCCAGGCATACAACGGGCAGTAGAGCAAGGCAAGCATGTCACTTCATTCGATCCTTCGTTCCCTCATTCGATCCCTCTGCACCTGCAACGCCGGCGGGCCGCTGCTGCTGTGTCTGGTGTCTCTGGAGGTGTGTATGCTTATTGTCGGCGGAACCGACTCCTTTGGCACACCGTAGCCGCAGAAGACCGGCTGCACCATGTACCCACGTCGGGCTCTGGAGGTGTGTGTATGCGTATCCTTGCGACTCCTTTGACACCCCGAAGCCACAGGAGAATGCACTATGTACCCACGCCGGGGATCAAAGGATTCAGCACACACTCTGGAGGTGTGTGTGTGTGTGCTACCCTAAAAATCCTTATACGATAGGAAGTATATAAAAAATATATATATATATACAACAATAATGATATGCATCATATGTTAATCACAAGATGGTGTGCTGCATTCCACAAGTCTCGCAGGCCCCGTCGCGCCGGGATAAGCGTCATGTTTGTCATGGTCTGGGTGATCCTGGATGCCTCTAATATATGATGTCATGTCAATACATTTGTATTCGTTGTGGTGGTGTTTTTAGAGTGATATAATACAACAATAAGTATATGTATATGGTGTGTGTGTGCGCGCGCACGCTTATCCTTGTACCGGTACATTTGGCACCCCGTAGCCGCAGCAGACCGGCTGCACTATGTACCCACGCCGGGGATCAAAGGATTCAGCACACACTTCAGCACACTTATCCGGATTCTCCGGAGCTCACTAGTGAAGAATGGGACCCCCTAAGCCTCGCTGAGCCACCCGAGCCCATCTGCATCCGCAACGCCAGCGCACTGCTGGCTTGTGCCTGAAGCCGGCTCATCCCTGCCCCCTGATCTGCGCGCGCGAGCCATATCTCCACCAGCCATCAAGCTCACGCGCAGGACCGCCCCTCTGCTCCCTGAGCCTCACTGGGCCACCTGAGCCCCTGTGCGACTGCCCTGCCGGCGCATTGCTGCTGTGTCTCTGAAGCCGGTGTGTGTGTATGCTTATCCTTGCGACTCCTTTGGCACCCCGTAGCCACAGAAGACCTGCACTATGTACCCACGCCGGGGAACAAAGGATTCAGCACATACTTCAGGACACTTATTTGGATTCTCCGGAGCTCACTAGTGAGGTGTGTGTGTGATGCACTTCGGATTGTCGCTTTGTAGGTGACTTTGTCTACATGGACCAGCGGAGCACCGTAAAAGGCAATATGAGCCTTATTCCTTCACAGCACGGAGAAATTTCCTTTAGGATCCGCATGATTTGCACCTCATACACCACGACTCACACACGTGTTTACTCACGACATTCAAGGAAATCCACCAACACCGCGGAGCCACATACTTACCGGAAAAGTGAGGTGCCCGGCAAGAAGACCGGATCGGTGCCGTATGGGTCAGTGCGGGTGACAGTCAAGCACGGCGCCCGGAGATGCCGGAAGCGCTGTGTGCAGGCCTCCGCGGGACTCTCTTGACGGCGCTTCACGTAGAACATGATGCCTGCTCACACACATAGCATACGTACCACATGCACACCCACACGCGCGCATGTGAACAATCCCAATTTCGATGCCTTCGGTACCGGCACCGTGAGTGGCACCTGGAATGTGTCTATCCCGAGAGTCAGAGCCATTGCATTCAGGGACAATGATGTTCTTGCAGCGGCCGAGGTGGTGACTAAGGGCTCTACAGGCTAGGTAGCGCGTTTATGTCCATTATCCGGTTGTACACGGGGATGTACCTAAGCATATATTGCATATTTTGACGTTGATATCGGTTTGTTTCAAGCACTATGAAGTATGATTATGTCAAGGCACGCGTTACCAATAGTAAATCACGGCAGCATAAATGTTGCCAGCTTACTATATTTAATAAATAGGATGTCCGAAGCGATCTAAACATATTGCACACTTGAGGGATCAAAATGAACACGGTATCGAAAAGGTATGGACGATACCGTTTCGGCGTCTCCCACACTTAACCATATTTAAGAACATACTTAAATCACATAGATCTCAAGGTCTAGAAAGTGCAACTTTTATGCCGTGATTGACTATTGGTAACGTGTACCTTGATTTTTTTCGTATGTATTAGGCCACCCGATTACAAACCTCGGTCAGGGACATGTGAAACTATCGTACGTCCTCATACGATTCGATATCCGATATACATGTATACCAAAATGTTGGATGGAAGTTGCACAATGCCAATATTCACGGATTTTGACTCTATGCACATCGAACTATCACTTGCTTTCATGCGTGCTAAATGACGGAGCTCGTGAAGTCATTATCTTTCGATTGAGTGCAAACTCTTCCATTCATAATAGCTGCTCTAAAGGGTGTCCAAAACCATCATAACTCAGTTTACATAAGTGCCTATACCGAAGTGGCGCACTTCTAACGGTGCAAATATATGGATGTAGCTGAAGGAATCACCTAACATCTTTGGAATGTCATGAATTCTACACAGAGCTTTGAAAAACCATTGATTCGCACAGGTCGGGGAGAGCGCTCCGATGAGCCCGAGTGATGATCAATTGACAATGATGAATGACTGGCGGGGGTCGCAGTGACGCTTATGTTGGGGAGAGTGTCACCTGCTACAACCCGGTTGCGACCAATCTTGAGGTAGCGACCCGGGGTGGTTGTGGGGTTGGATGCAAATTGGTCGAGATCCGTCGGCATTTGCCAGGTGTCATACTGATGAAAACTGGCTGCAGTTGCCTGCTGGACTGACTGCAAAACATATCACCGATTGTATCATCAGGCACACACACACCCCCCCCACATACACAAGAGTGCGTTGATTTTGGCAAACAATATGCAGGCATCTTCATTAGTTCATTAGCAGTTGCGACCCACTTCCATATCCAACTCTTCACTATTGGTCATTCATTGAGATTAGGGGTGGAACATAGGGATGTCACTTGAGCTGCAGTCGAGGTATTTTGCTTATGGCATATGTGTAACCTGTTGATTTTTGCCTGTCACGCGGAGTTTTGGTACTGAAAAATGGTATAATCTCGAGTCATTTTCAGCAGTTGCTTCTAAGGTGCAAACCAAAATTTGGGCACCTCTTATTGTTCTCCCGCATAATCATTACAGTTGGCATGCATCCATCCAAAAAGTGCTATTACGGACGGAGTGCACCTTGTGACGGTATCCTCTGGCTTGCAACGCAGTAGCAAGTAGCTGGCGACGATGCGCGAGTTGCCAGTCTGGGACTGTAAAGGAGTATTGCACCTCACGTCTTATTTCCGTCTTCATTTTGCGACGAAGCTCATCAGTCGTCTGCGCACAACAGCCGTCACGCGTCACATACACAGCACTGCCCGTATGCCACAGCCGTCACGCGTCACATGCACAGCACTGCCCGCATATCACAGGCTTCTGGAGTTGGCGATGGGAGTCCTTTCTCGTATTGCCTCATATGCGAGATCGGCAAACAACACATCAGTTGCGGTTTGAAAATATGCATTTGATGGGAACTAAACTTTACCAACGATGAGGTGATTACATACAGCCTGTCAACATTCCCCCATGACGGAGCAGAAGCAAGTCCTTTTCTGAATACATTGCACAATGCGATTAAAAACAAATGCAGAGTCTGGTATACTTGGCCGCTACTGGATGTGACATTTATTCACCAAACGGTGCCACAAAGCGAGGAGTGCCTTAGCGCCTCACTCGCAACACGGAGGTCCGAGATATCCATATCCACCCACAAAGCATGATTGGGGAACCTGTATTCATCGAGTAAGAGGGTCGTTGATGGGATCACCTGTTGGACCAGAGCATCTATCTGCTCGTTGATCTTGTTTAGGGAATCCTGTGATGTATTTGCACAACCCCGAGCTCACTCAGTGCTCAGTGCACGCATGTCCATCTCTCCACTCGCTGCGCTTTGCTCCGAGACATCAACTGCTCTACGTTGGCCGACGTGGCGCAATCAGCACACCAAATTTTGTTTAATATGACCCTCCCTTGAAGTGCCGCCTACTGTGGACTTTGCGCCCAATCGCGTTTGTGAAATCACAGCGCGGTCGTGCAAACACGATATAATCACTACCGGGAACTGAAAGAAAAAAGAAAAATCGTACTCTACATCCTGAAAATGTCCAGGTATGTGGAGTATGCTTGCCAAAGGTTTAATATCAAAAAACTTCGTAGCAGATGTTGAATTCAGTATCAACCGTTGAAGAATAATTCACGATCTAGGATAATTGCTTTGACATTTTCTTGGGCAGAACCAACCGGATTGGGTAGTGTGTAAAGTTGTCAAAACTTTGCCTACTTTCTTTTTCTCCAACCGCATCACGACTATGTCACAACCCCCTTATAATTGGCATTACATATATAACGAGTAGGTTCAGATTCTCATAAGTTTGTTTCAAACTATGTATTTTCATCCAACAGTGATTGCATGTCAGTCTCACTGTTTCATCACTGTTTCGATGAAATAAAGCTATGCCATTTGTCACATTTGCTTTATATCACCTTCACTTGCACAAACAACACCTGTGCTCATTGCAATGCCCTATTTTGAACAACTCAGTGTTACATACTGCAGTCCATTGGTGATCCTCCTGCCTATTGTAGACTATGCTGTAACAGCATAGATGTAGTGAAGCTGATGATGAATGTCACTTATATCCTGACGGATTTGTGGCTATACATATGGGCATACGTTGCAGATCTCATCGACAAAAGCATGCTACATACAATCATCAGTATGCATCAGTGTCCGTGTTTTGTGTACACATATATCGAGTGTAGGATTAGGTTGTGTTTTGTGTTGTATGTTGCACCATGGACTTTGAGCACATCAAGTAACGAGCGACTACTATCTTCATATTTCATATTTCTAGTTGTCCTTCAAACACAATTATGCCTCATTAGCATTCTTCACATCACATGAGAGAGCGTCGTTTATGCTGAATACTCGGTATTGCTAAAACGCACACTTGATTTGATAACTACAATAGCTATGCAATCATAAATATACAGCAAAGTGTTCAATGTGTGTGATGGGCATAATTGAACATGCAAGTATTGTGACAAACCTTCATCGCAAGCTGCACGTCAAGAAGACCCTCCCGCACCGCATTTTGATTGGCAGCCGCAAGACGGTACAGCTCCATCAGCTCATCTGCGGTGGCTAGAAGTGAGTCCACGTTGCTGAGCTCTGTCTGTTGTGCCTCTTGCCAGACCCGCAGCATCTGCACCAGCCAGTCCTCCGGCGCACCGCCTGCACTTGTCACGTCTTCTCGGACAGTCTCCATCGCGCTGAGCATTTGAGTAGTACCCTGCTGCAGCTCCTTCATCGTAGCCGCTATGCTCACAGCATAGGCAGCGGCGTGGTCAATCTGCACAACACACATACAGTACATACAATAGCATGAGGCAAGCCACAATAAGCTGAATAATACAGTAATCTATCCCAACCAAAATCACCCTGAGGGGGCAACCTCTGCAGTGCACGCCATATATGTAAACACAATCATATGGGGAATCGCACAAGGGACCATGATTGTTGCATGAGGGAGCTGGATGTACACTCGCGCAGATTGGCGCAGTGCACACCAATCAAAGTCGGCCCGACCATACATGACATCAAATGAGGAGACCGCAAGCCGGCGCAGGGCGCGCAGGGCCGGCGCTTGTATTGGCTAAGTCAGGAGCGATCCTTGCTCCGAAACAGGGCGTGCACGGTAGCAAAAGTGCCGAGGAATGGGAACCAGAGAGCTTCTAGAGCACGCGTCGTTTCAGATGTTAGTGAGGTGCGCAATCCTCACTAGGTCACTAGGTGGGGGGTGCTAGGACAATCACACTGTGACACCATCTGAGGGTGACATTGTGACAGCTTGGGCTCGATCAAGATTACGTTTTAGGAACAGTTGGTGAAAAGGAATAAGCAACCGACTACGAGTGATAGAAGTGACCAGCAAGTCAGCAGCAGTAAACAACACTCGGGTAATTCGTAAGGTGTTTGTACAGGAAGCAACAAATTATGCCGCCATATGTACAGGAAGCGCATATGATGAGCACTTCGACACAGCAGGAATCCCGGTGGTGTAGCACAAAATACAGCTGCAGTAAAGTAAATATAGCGTAGGCACAGGTTCCTACAACCCTGCTCCTATAGCTAAAACTAGACCTTTACAGCTGGACATACTAATCAATTAATGGCCGATGATGCCCATGACTGATCTGCTAAGGGTGCATAGTGTGAGTTTTTGGTGCCGCCTGCGAGGATGGCAGCATGGGGATGCAGCGAGCGAGGGCGCCCGGAAGGTGTGCATGCGGCACTAGCATGCAGCTGCTGGGAAAACAGCATGCATGCTGATTCGGCAAGCTGGATCCAGCCGGGAATGAAGGGAGCTTGGATGCTGCAAGATAAGAACTTATAGCGCCAACGTGCTCGATTTAAATTCAGCTGTTTCCACCGCACCTCGGGGCTCACAGCAGCCGAGCTCACGTTCCTCGCCAGTCCAGTCACCTCAGTTGCCAGGCTAGCATTTCCTGCAGTAGCAGCCTCAGCCAGCGAGGCACTCATTCGCCCGTCCTCGGCCGCTGCTGCCAAAGTTGCACTAACGTCCCTGGTTCGCGATGCCAGCCCATCAGTACTAATGTCCGTACCCTCTTGGTCGTTGGCCGGCACATCCAGAAGAAGCCTTTGCGTTCGCGACCAGTCAGCCATGTCTGCATCTGCCTCCGCCACCGCTACCGCAGTCTCGAATGTGACGAGAAGGTTGAGTGTGTCCGCTTGCTCTTCTGACAGATCCATCATGGCATCCTCGTTCTGTGATGAGTGGCTACTCTGTACGACCACAGTCAAAACGACGACGTCCGAGGGCACAATTTCCTCCCCTCGGGTGGAGGTGCTTGCATCATTCAGCAGCTGTGCCATGCCCTGTTGTGGACACAGCACACAGTCACATACTGTGAGTGACGTGAAAATACCAATATATCAAGGTATTGGACACACTACTAGTCAATCTAGCTCCAGACAGATTTTTTCCTGGATCTTAAGATGATGGCGACTTATACATATCATTAGACATGGGTGAATGCTTTGCTGTGGGCGACGTAAAATACTGTACTCATCAGGCAGCCCGAGGTCTTCCAAAAATAGCTTACGTCTAGATCACCTTACATGGACCTGTTCAGCCACTAAACGCTTTTGGACTTCAGATGGATCTACATTGACCAAGAGCTTCCCGTATCTTGATGTATCATATTAGTATACAGCCTAAAATGTGTAACACTTATAGAGTACGCTCGCAAGCACTGAGAGGGGCACATCACAGAAGTACTGGGATGCCGAATGGATGCTAGCAGGGCCCGTAGAGTTTGGATAGCTCAGAACGTGCACATCAGCCTCTTATTGATGAGTAACATTTGGTGTACCTGCTGGACTATACATATGGTGAACGTCTCGATGATGTATGCGATGCACGTGCTATTCACGCACGGCATCTGCCATGCACCACACCGGCTACGCGACTACGATATCGTCATTAATAGATGTAGAAAATATGCCAATATTGCACACATCGAACCGCCAGGGTGTGACGTGCATGTTTTAAAAAGATGACGTGCGGTGAGTGCTGCTGAATATAAAGAAAGTAAATGTAAATACCCTACCTTGGTGTTGAGTTATTATATCAACGCCCTGCCCCACCCACTGGATATCTGCTATGGGGTGGGTTGGCGAAGAATGCGTCAGAGTATAATAAACAAGAGCACTCGCAATCGCCCACATCGAGAGCGGTTGCAACGGGGCCTACCTTTTTAAACGCAACAGCCTCGGCACTATCCTCTCGAAGCAACTGCTCCGACATTGTCGCCGCCTCCTCCAGGTTGCTCGTACCCGCTGAGATCACCGTCTCGGCAGTCACAGCCGCAACTTCCACTACTGTCACCAACAGTCTTGCCACCCCGCGATTACCAGCTGCATCGAAGGCCGTAAAGATGTACCCGTACGTGCCTGTCCCGGCACACACGGATATCCCGCCGTCCGTCGGCCTTAAATCAGCTAGATGATGATTGTGCCTGGCCCAGTAGAGGCAGCAAGTAGTAATGTCACCGCCAATGCATGGTCATCATGTGCATCGTCGAGCATGCACCAACGAAAGCCATGTGGTACGGAAGTGTGTGCGCGCGCGCGTGCACTCATCCTTGGACCAAGATATTTGGCACCAGATAACCGCATAAAATCATCTGCACTACTACCCACACGGGGGATCAAAGGATTTTGTACACACTTTGGGACACTTATCCGGATTTTCCGGAGCTCTGCCGTGACAATTGATACCCACTTAGAAGCCTCGCTGAGCCATTTGAGCGTCTGTGGTGTGATTGCTCTGCATGCACATTGGACTTGTGCCGCCGAGGTGCGTGTGTGTGTGTGTGTACTTATCCTTGGACTGACTCCTTTTGCACGTCACATATGCAACAAAAAATGATCAGCTGCGCTATGATTGTACCCACACCGGGGATCAACGGATTCAGCACACACTTCGGGACACTATCTTATCCAGATTCTCCGGAGCTTACGAGTGAAGAATGTGACCCCCTAAACCTCACTGGACCACGTAAGCCCCCCCGCAAATGCCCTGTTGATTGACGCACTGCTGCTGTGTCTCTGTAACCAGCTCACCTCTGTCCCTCGAGCCACTCAAGCCATCTCTTCACCTTTCACCACGAAGCGCCAACGCTCGGGACCACCCCGCTGCCCTCTACCTGCTCTAGTAGAGCCTGGTCTCAGGAGAGCTTGCCCACCCACGCCACGACCGAAATGCCCAAGGGCTATCGCAAGGGGCCGAGGATGATGAACTGGATTGCCCCCATCCAAACTTGCGCACCCGCCATCACCGATCTGCGCCTGATGCCACCCTCTAACCCCAGCGCCAACCAGTGTCAACAACGGAGCCAGAGTCAACCCGTCTCCGATCGCCGGGTTTCGATTTTGGCCAGGCTTCGGCTCCGATGGAGCTTCAAAATTCAGGCTCCAGCGTGTCCCGTCTCCATCGGAGCCACGGACACACAGCCTCCGTCTCCGACAGAGCCTCAAAATTCAGGCTCCGACACTTCCTGTCTCCGTCGGAGTCGCAGGCACTCAGGCTCCGTCTCCGATGGAGCCTCAAATATCAGGCTCCGACGTGCCCCGTCTCCGTCGGAACCGCAGGCGCGCAGCCTCCGTCCGCAATGAAGCTTGAAACTATCCGGCTCCGATGTGACCCGTCCCCGTCGAGACCAAATGCTCCAGTGTTAACAACGGGACCAACCCGTCTCCGACCACCGGTCCACGACTTTTGCCAGGCTCCGGCTCCGACTGAGCCTCGAAATTCAGGATCCGACACTTCCCGTCTCCGTCGGAGCCGCAAGCACGCAGCCTCCGTCTCCGGTGCAGCCTCAAAATTCAGGCTCCGCCCTTTCCCGTCTCCAACGGAGCCGCGGAGCCGCGGCCTCCGTCCGTCTCCGATGCAGCTGGTGAATACTAGGCTCCGACGGAGACGATCTGGCTCCGTTGTTGACACTGGCGCCAACTGCATGGCCTGAACTGAAGCCCTTGCTTGCACTGAATGCCTTGCAAGGAAGCTGCGGACTTTGAGCAGTCCGTTCCGCACTTGCGCTGCAGCTGTCGTACTGCACTGTTCCTAATTGGGGCCACATCCCCACCGTTGCCTGTGTGTCCCAAGCCCTCCCGGTGGCCGATAGTTTACCAACCGGTCGCCGCCTTTCCGACTGTGTGTGCTTATCCTTGGACCGACTCCTTTGGCACACCGTACCCGCAGAAGACCGGCTGCACTATGTACCCACGCCGGAGATCAAAGGATTGTGCACACACTTTGGGACACTTATCCGGATTCTCCGGAGCGCACTCATGAAGAATGGGATCCCCTAAGCCTCACTTGGCCACCATCCTGAGCCCCTCTGCATCTACACCGCCGGCGCGCTGCTGCCGCGCCTCTGAAGCTGGTTCATCCAGGCTGCCCCCCGAGCTGCGCGAGCCATCTCTTGTGTGTGTGGTGTATATGCTAGGGACGAGTCAAATTCTTAAATATTCATATCGTGATGAGCCGGTTCGTAGAGTTCGTGCGGCACCATCAAAGTGTGGCACACATCTAAATATGCCTGCAAGTCTAATAGGGTGGCATTTGCCTGCAAGTCTAATAGGGTGGCATTTGCCAGCAAGTCCAATAGAGTCTCGTATGCCTGCAAGTTCACTTATTGGGGGTAATATCGATGCCTGCAAGGTCGACATGGTGGCATATATGCCTGCATGTCCAATTATAGGACGTCATGCCCGCAATTTCAGTATAGGGTGGCAAATAAGGTCAATAGAGCCTCATATGCCCGCAAGATCAGCATGGTGGCATATGCCGGCATGCCTGATATGGGTCATGTATTTGCCGGCGAGTCCAGCAGGGTGTCATATGTCTGCAAGATCAAAAGGGTGGCATATGTCTACACGTTTAAATGGGTGTCACAATCATGCCGGCAAGTCCAATAGGGGTCCCATGCAACACACAATGAGTGCGTTGTGGCAAGACTGAGTTGATTCTCAAGAGGGGTCATGCAACAGGGGGTCATACGCGCACCTGGGAGGCACTGGTGCACTTGCTGCACAGGACAGCCAGAGGCGCTGCACGCAGCACAGCCTGTGTCCTGGATGGCAGTCAGCGAACCCGATACATCCAAATCACGGTCGTCCTCCGCTGTCACAGTGCACAATACCCTACTCCCAGTGGAGGCCAGGTCGTCGCTCGAAGCTGCGGAGGCACATGATGGTTGAACTGCCGCTGCTGACGCCGCATCCCCGTAGACCACCCGTGCTGGGCTTGGCTGAAGGAGGGTTACTACAGGTGAGTTGACATCAGCGTCATCTGCCAGCATGCTGTCTCGGAGGTCGCAGTCGATGGAGGAGCATGTGTGGTCGCTGCACAAGGTCTCCCCGGAATTGCACTGCCATGTTGGCCCCAACAGCACACCCGTGCTCTCCCTGTTATTGCATCATATCTTGCAATTTCCCGAAAGTGGTAATCGATGATCGGCCCTTGCCGTGATATACGAGACATCCCACTAGATCGATTTATCCCGGCAGTGACAGCTCATCCAGCGAGATCCGGCCTCGCGTGGTTCATCAAGTCACGACGGCACGTTAAGATGCATTTTACTACTCATCAACGTGCATAAATGTTGCTTCCGTTAAGTAAGCCCACGAAAGGCCCTAAGCCGTGAAATATGGGGTTATTGCTGGGCCACCGTGTGGCACCGACACTCACTGGTACGATTTAAGCGTCGTCATGGAACGAATGTACGAAGGCGCAAGTGAGCTTCAGGGTGGTGTGTGCCGGCCAAGCAGCTGGAGCTTACCGGCTGCACGATAGCAACTGTACGCACTGCAGAGGCCATCTGTCGGGGCATGGCAAAGTCGAACACCACGAACTGCACCTCGAACAGCGTTCCTACCGGGGCGCTCGTGTTGATGCACCCGGCGAGGCCCTTCACCGCCCACTCGTGCCCGGGGCATCCGACCTCGATGCAGCTTGCGGGGGGGCATGACAGAACCTGTGCGCTGAGGTCCCCATCCTCCGCGTCGCTTGCGGTTGCCCCGGGTTCGCACAGCACCTCTGCGTGCACAGTCTCTTCCTCCGCACAAGACACGTACCGCTGGTGCTGCGGGACCTCCACGAAGGGCGCCGGGACAGCGGTGGTCATAACCAATTTCACGGTGGGCTGCTCGTTGCCCTGAACGTCGGAGGTATCGCTGACTCGGCGGTCCAGGTCATCCATGCACAGGCCCTGTGAAATGAAGGTGTACCACACGCCATCACACGTCCCGGGTCCGACAATTTCAGTCATAAGCTGGCCGGCTTGCGCAGGGAGGCGGGATCTGAGAATTCTCCTCAAATTCGTACTCTCTAAAAGCTTGATACACCTCCGATTCGTTCTCTTCAGTGTTGATCTACCACGATAAGCTACCATCATAATTTATATATGCGGTGTACCTTCTTTTGTTCATAGACCGCGGAGTAAACTTAAATAGAAGATCACTTCATCCCGCCATTGATGGAGGCATGATATTAGCCGGCCGGTGCACAGCCGCATTTAATCACACTCCAAATCTAGACCTAGGGCTTCGCACGCGTGTGCGAAAGCAATATACATCCAGAAATTTGATGGTAGATTGTGTGGCAGTATCAGAGACAGGTATGATTGTCAAATGGTTGAACAGTATGGGTGGATATGTAGATGGATGAATGAATGGATGGATGAATATAAGATTTCATCAATGGATGGGTGGATGAATGGATGAATGGATGGATGGATTAATGCATAGATAAAAGAATGGATGAATGCATGAATGGATGAATGTGTGGACGAATGATTGACTTATTGAATGGATGGATGAATAGATGGATGGATGAATGGATGAATGGATGAATGTATGGATGGATGAATGGATGAATCGGGATGGATGGATGAATGGATAAATGGATAAATAGATGGATCGGGATGAATGGATGAATGTATGTATGGATGTATGGATGTATGGATGAATGGATGAATGGATGGATCGGGATGAATGGATGGATGGTGTATTTTACATGTGGAAACATGCAAACAACGAAGCACGGATGTGAAGACAAGCATCGTGTAACAGCGTCTGATATTCGTAGATAGGTATCCTGACCGATTGTTGCACGATGTTGCTTATGAGGACATGCAAATTAGCCAAATGATAACAACTAATGAGGGAGGCTACACACATGTGGCGTGCATAGTAGCATATATCAGAGGGCCATCAACGATTATCCTGGTTGGCACGATACGCATGCATGCAAGCCATGACGCACGCAGGACACAACATGCACTGCGCACGTCTCACGCTGTTGGGCTGGCGGTCACAATCATGAAATACCTGCGTGCTGCACGTGATGCCGCTCAAGCACAGGGCCTCCCCCACTGGGCAGGGGGCCAGCACGGTAACGTTACGCTCCGCGCTTGCACCAACGCCAGCGCTGTTCACCACGGAGAACACGAGGGTGTACAGCCCCGCCACCCCGGTGTCCACTCCGCAACCGCTCACCCCTTTGAACGCGAAGCGGTTGGTCGTGCCATCCAGGGAGCAGGCGGTCACATAGGCCATTAGATCCCCCTCCAATGCATCCGACGCCTCCGCTCCAAGATCGCATACCTGATTCATCACCCCCCCCAGGCAATGCAAAATTTTGTGATAACAAAAATGTTATATGTGATAACACACCAAATGGCCAAAGCAACTAGGCGCCAAAGAAAGAGAGTGTGCTACAATTCATACATTCAAGGGGCAGACAGACAGGGGTATAAGCAGAAGGAGGGACAGGGGTATCGGCAGGAGGAAAGGCAGTCTGAGTATCAGGACGGAGGAGGGGGCAGGGGTATGAATCAGCAGGAAGAAGGGCAGGAGTATCTGAAGGAGGGGCAGGGATATCAGCAGCAGGAGGAGGAGGGGCAGGAGTATTAGGAGGCGGTAGGGTAGGAGTACTGTATCAGCCAGTAGAGCAGGGGTAGCAGCAGGAAGATAAAGGGGCGCAATGGAGGTTTGCTGCACCTCGCTGAGAGGAGTGATTCCATCTACGCACGCTGCATACGGTTCGCCGTGCTCAACCACCACCGAAACAGGCCCGAGCAGACGGAGCGCGGAGGCGGGCGTGACGGCGTTCTCAAGATCAGAATCGAGAACAAGATCGAAGCAGAGCCCCGCTGCTTGACTGCAGGTGACGGTGCCGTTGGCAGCTACACTGCACGGCATCTCGTCATGCCCACCCTCCCCAGCACCGGTGCATTGATTGTACACCGTAATGTGACGCCGGACGACTGCCGCAGCATTGCCTGCACGTGGTACAAAAGAGCATCCTGCGCGGTATGTTAGCCAGGGACTTCACCCAGATGCAACACAAGTTTGCAGGCACCGCTGCGACATGCAAGCAGCAGCACAGAGGGGCACGGCTGGCAGACGGGGCACTTGCCGCCACTGTCCACAGCGGAGTAGCTGATGATGAATGGCTGTCCGGGCGAGGTGACCACGGAGGAGTCCACGAGGCCGCCTCCAAAGCTTCCCACCGCATGCCCGAGGTCGCCATCCACGTCATCGTATGCGTCCACGCCAGGGTCTGCCCACACATCCCCCAGCAGTAGCGCATGTGTCATGACAACGACTCCCTCGGAGGTGATCCCGAGCACACCGTCGCCACGTAAGGTGAGCACCGGCGCCACCGTGTCCTCCTCCGGACGGAACTCTGCCACCACCACCTCCTCCTCTGCGTCCAGTGGTGTCACCTCGAAGCACTCACAGATGAGTGCGGGATTCTCTTCGCTGGTGCCCCGGTCCGCAGCAGAACAGGAAGCGCACGCGTCCACCCCCTCACACAGGAAGGACGGAGGCTCGCAACGTGTTAGCACCGACACCTGGCACACCCACGCATTCCACCACCTCCCTCTCGAGAGCCAGGCTCAAAAAAGGGAATCTTGGACTGGCGTATGGCATAGGCGCATGGACGCTCTACTGCGCGCCAAATCCGGAACTACGATTATTGTAGTGGTCGTGATAGGCACATCATAATATTATTCGTGGTGGCCGCATTCTGCGAAAGCAAAACGAGTGTCGGGGTGCCGGGTGGTTGATGGACTATAACGAAATTGGCTGTATTTGGGTGGGTGAGGTGTGTTGGTGACCGTCTGACCTGGCGGGTCACAGTTGCAGCCAGGTTTCCTGCGACATCCGCCGCGGTGTAAGAAATAAGGAAGGGCTCCTCGGCCGGTGTCGTGCAGCACGTATCCACCGCCTCCACGCCCTCTACCACCACTTGTACGTTGTACCCGTCCACCAAGTCGTACGCCGATGCTCCGGCGTCCACGTAGGCCTCGGTCTGGCGGAGCTCCACGTAGGCATCGCCATGAAGGGTAATCACGGGAGGGTCAGAGTCGGAGGAGGAACCTTCCTGCGGCTCGTACTCGTTGTCGTACATCTCCAGCGCTTGGATTGCTATCATTGGAGGGGGTGGAGCGCGTGGCAGGGGTGGGCTGTTGGGCATATGCATCCCTGGTGTGGAAGGAGGCGCAGGGGAGGGCGCAGGAGGTGGATGGGGCGGAGGCTGCGAAGGAGGGGCCGGTGCCGCAGGTGAAGCCGGGAGAGGGGGTGTGGGAGGAGGCGGGGAATATACTCGGGAAGTGGTTCCAATTGAATGTCCGTGGTACACTACTTCGCCATACGCAGCCCAGTGGTCGGCGGCAAAGATATCTGCGGAGCGCGTCTCCACCAAAGTGGCGAAGGTGAGGTGGGAGTCCGCTGGAAGGCCAGGGTGAAAGAAGGTGCGCGACACCACGAGGGTGCTTCCGGCGATGAGGCCCACGACCTCGACTTCGTCGGCGCATTCCACCCCAGCTGCCACCGCCATCGCCCCCGTAAAGTTGGACTCGAAGTCGGCCGCAAACAGCAGATTGGCGGTGAGCATACTGAGCGAGAGGGCGGTAAACGACACATTGGAAGTGACCGTACGAGCCTCGACCGTCCCTGGCGGGGGCGAGGGCATCAGAGGAGGTGGTCCAGGTGGCGAAGGGAGCGGCGGCGGGAGAACCAGCTGCATGTCGTCATCTGCGAAAGATGCAGATGCCGCATACGACGCCAGCGTGTCCGACAGGAAGATCGAGCTCAGGCTGCTGGTGGATTGCAGTTTGGAGGCGAAATCGACGGCAGGGGTTTCTCTGGAGCCGAGATTGTGCTCGAAGAAGACCATGCAGTGTACATACACTTCGTCGGAGGCGATGGCAATGCTTGTGATTGCCACATCGACGGGGTCTACCTTTGCAGCTGCAGCAATATCCGAGATGAAGGCCGTGGTGAAGGCTGAGGTGAAGCTTGCGTTGGTGTCGAGGCCACGTGCCAGGTCAGCACTTAGGAAGCGAGTCGAGAATGCAAGGGAGGTTTTGACGAGGTCTGGTGGCGGGCTAGGCAAAGGAACGGGTGGGGGAGGGGATATTGGGAGCCGTGGTGATGGCGGAGAGGGTGGGGCATGAGGGTAATGGGGTGGGGACGAAGGTAAAGGTGGCTTGGGGGGACAGTCTGGGGAGGTGGCTGTGGAGGTGACTTTGGGGGTGGGGGTGTGGGGCTGGGGAGGCGGCGGAGGAGGTGGCAGCGGCGGTGGAGGCACTGGGGGTACGGGTGGGGGGGGAGGTGGGGCGTATACTACATAAAGGGTCCCAACGATGTTGCTGCTGGGAGTGGCATCATTAGAGAATGTGACGATACCTGCACAGTTGCCCCCACGACCCCCATCAGGTATAAATTCACCTTCATTAGTTGTAGAAACATATGTATTGGTCACATACACACCATCGTATAAGGGGCTGGAGCATCTAGTTACGACTATCACTCCTGCTCTTGCGGCCATGCCCGATCTCTGCATCATTGGTAGATAGTACTCTATTATATCATGCATATATTTATATACTATATTATACTATATATAAGTAGATATATATATATGCTGCATACTTCGTGTGTTTCCTTTTTTTGACATGGGGTGTCCATGCTGTGTGGTGTGACATAACCATGGACCAACAGGTCCCATCCATCGGCCGGGAGCCACTGGGGGGCATGCCAGCAGGGTCCGCTTATTCTGTAACCCAAAGACCAACAGTTGTTTGGCGACGATCGGTCACATCGTATCATCTTTCCATGCTGCTTTGCATTTGGGTTGGGAATATGTATGCGTTTGTGGTATCTTGTCACGCCCCCCCCCTGCTCTTAATTCGCTTCTCACATCCACTGGGATGATGGTGGACTGGCTTTTGTTGGCCGATCTCATGCCGTTCAGTGTGTATGCATGCTTATCCTTGCGACTCTTTTGGCACCCCGTAGACACAGAAGACTGCACTATGTACCAACGCCGGGGTGTGTGTGTGTGTGTGTGTGTGTGTGTGTATGCTTATCCTTGCGAATCCTTTGGCACCCCGTAGCCACAGGAGACTGCACTATGTACTCATGCCGGCGATCAAATGATTCAGCACACACTTCGGGACACTTATCCGGATTCTCCGGAGCGCACTCGTGAAGAATGGGACCCCCTAAGCCTCGCTGAGCCACCCGAGCCCATCTGCATCCGCACCGCCAATGCACTGCCGCCATGATATGCCTGAAGCCGGCTCATCCCTGCCCCCTGAGCTGCGCGAGCCATATCTCCACCAGCCATCAAGCTCACGCGCAGGACCGCCCCTCTGCTCACTGAGCCTCACTGGGCCACCTGAGCCCTTCTGCGGCTGTCCTGCCGGCGCACTGCTGCTGTGTCTCTGAGGCCGGCTCACCTCCGCCACTCGAGCCATCCCTCCACCACCAAGCCCACAGTCGGGACCACCCCGCTTGCGCCTGGCACGCCCCAGAGCCTGGTCTCAAGAGAGCTTGCCCACCCACGCCACGGCCAGAATGCCCAAGCGCTGTCCCAAGGGGCTGAGAATGATAAACTGGGTTGCCCTCATCCAAACCTGCGCATCCGCCACCGACTTGCGCCTGTAGCCCTCTATCCCCAGTACCAACTCCCCGTGACTGGAGCCCTTGCGCTGATTGCCTTGCGAGGTGGCCGCGAACTTGAGCAATACGCTCCACACTTGCGCTGTAACTGACACGCCGCACTACTGTTCATACTTGGGGTCCCATCCCCACAGTTGCTTGTGTGTCCCAAGCCCTCCCGGTGGCCGATAGTTCACCACCCAGTTGCCGCCTTTTTGACAGCTGCTCACTGTTAGTTCCGGCACGGCCAGCAACCTCGCCTGGTGGGCTCGGAAGCTGATGAGATGCCGTATGCTGCCGTGCAACCTGTTGTAAGTGGTCATCGCTGCCAGGATGCGCCCCCGGGCTCTGAGGGGCCCGGCGTGTGTCATCTCCACCCGCGGACCTCCCCACATCTCCCCCGTCATCCTCATCAGTTCCCCCCATGCCATCAACCCCCCCAAGAAGGCCGGCCACCCGCCTGCTCGCCCCCATCAAGGTGGCCACCCCTCCCTCAGCCAAGGCCATTGCTTGCTCCGGCGAGGCCCCACGCTTCTCGTGAGTCCAGACCCCACCCTCCGGGCCCCGCGACGAAAGGTCATCCCACTCATTCAAGATATCCTGGACACTTGACGCCGCCTGGCTGAGCCCGCCTGTGTGCGCCCCTCCAGATCGCGCCTCGGCGGCGCCCCCTCCTGGACCCCCCGCAATGCGTAGATGCTCCGCCTTCCGCCGCGCACCGCCCTCCATGCTCTCCGGAAGGAAGCCTCGATGTCATCGCGCCTGCCTCGCCTGCCTCACCGGAGGCCTGCCCAGACTGCTCACGCTGCGTTCCCCCAGATTCCTGCGTCCCACCACCTAATCCATCCTGCGTGGCATAGTCTGTCTCCTCGAACGCGTCCTCCCACACCTGTCCATCAGCGTCAACCTCTCCACCCTCTCCTGTCTAGCCACCTACCCCCGATCCAGGTCCGGGCCCATGCCTCCTCTCACACGCCCTCCGCCAGCCCAGCGCCACCCACTTCCGGCCGGACACCGCCCCACAGCCCGCCTGATGATCAGCCCTGCGACCCCTCGTTCAAGCGCGAAAGAAAGCAGCCGGACCCACTTCTCCTTCCAGCCCACAACCCCGCCATGTGCCGCCTCTTCGTCCTCGTCCTCGTCTCCGTCGCCGTCCACCTGCTCTCCCCCTTCCGCGTTCGCCTCCATGTACCGCCGATCCCTGAAGCGCCGCTGCGTCTTCCGAAGGAATCCATACCCCGCAGGCCCTAGCCCACCGTACACCTCCACCCCAAAGGGTATGAAGTGATGTGGTCGGACATCCCCATACTTCGCCACCTTGCTCTCCTCTACCTTCTTCGCCGCCGCCCCGGGGGGCATCATAGCCGCTCCAAGGTGCGCGTCTGACATCGGCCGCGCCGTGGCCACATCAAACAGCACATGCTGGCCCGGTCCCTCCGCATCCAGCACTGTCACATCCGGACAATGGTTCCGTGAGTAGGTCAGGTGGCCCGCGAAGTCATCGTGTGCAATGCAGACGCCAAGGGATAAGCAGACTTGGCCACCTCGAATAGCACCCTCTGCAGTTTGTGGTGGATGAATGAGTACCAGTTTCCTCCCCCGGCCCCCGCTCCCCCCCCGCATGTCAATAAGTGTGTCCCGGTGGGATCCCGCTCTCCTCCACAATCGGGCCACTCCTCCACCTAGCCAAGGAGGGGCTGCTCCGCATGAAGAATGTGCCGCTGGGCCACTCGGTATTCCGCCGAACTGGGCTCCAGGGCTGGGCAGCATGGAACACCCCTCAAGAAAGCAGGCCCAATGCTGTTGAAGGTCACCGAGAAAAGCCAGGGGAGCCGAGACACCCCCACGTGCCCAGCCAGCCAAAGCCAATCCGCAGAGTGGAGGACAGCAGCATAGACCCGTTGGGCATGTTTTTGAGACCTGCTGTAATCACTCAACTTCATGACGTCGTCCGCCTTTGGCACTTGTGGTGGCAGATGCTCATTTGCTCCCCTCGCCTCCCCAATCACCTCCATCGCCTCCGACACCTTCTGCATGGCCGCTTGCAAAGAATTAACATACGGCAAGTCGCTCTCAGCCCTGAGGTCCTCGGTCCCCGCCGTCACTGTTGGAAAGAGCTCCCGCATATCCTCCCAGACTTGCGCAAACCCGCCAAGCCAGGCCGCACTGCTCACCCTCGCCGCCTTAGTCAGGCCCATCCCATGCGGGAGGGTGGCGAACTCACAGGAATTCCACGCCAATCCACCGCCAGGCAGCAATTCCCGCAACGCCCTCTGCATCCTCCTGTCATTGGAGGATGCAAAGGATTATGTGTGTGGGGGGGTGTCCATCGACCGTGAGCCACTGGGGGGCGTGCCAGCAGGGTCCGCTTACTCCGTAACACAGAGACCAGCAGATGTTTGGCGATGATCGGCCACATCGTATCATCTTTCCATGCTGCTTTGCATTTGGGTTGGGAATATGTATGATTTTGTGGTATCTTGCCACGGCCCCGTCCTGCTCTTGATTTGCTTCTCACATCCACTGGGATGGTGGGCTGGCTTTTGTTGGCCGATCGCATGCCGTTCAGTGTGTGGGGTGTCCATGCTGTGTGGTATGACTGCATTCATGGCATAACCATGAACCAACGAGTCCCATCCATCGACCGTGAGCCACTGGGGGGCATGCCAACAGGGTCCACTCACTCCGTAACCCAGAGACAAACAGTTGTTTGGCGATGATCGGTCACATCGTATCATCTTTCCATGCTGCTTTGCATCCGGGTTGGGAATATGTATGAGTTGTTGGTATCTTGTCACGGCCTCACCCTGCTCTTGATTTGCTTCTCACATCCACTGGGATGATGGTGGGCTGGCTTTTGTTGGCCGATCTCATGCCGTTCAGTGTGTGTGTGTATGCTTATCCTTGCGACTCCTTTGGCACCCCGAAGCCACAGGAGACTGCACTATGTACCCACACCGGGGATCAAAGGATTCAGCACACACTTCGGGACACTCATCCGGATTCTCCGGAGCTCACTAGTGAAGAATGGGACCCCCTAAGCCTCGCTGAGCCACCCGAACCCCTGTGCATCTGCACCACCAGCGCACTGCCGCCTTGTGCCTGAAGCCGGTTCATCCCTGCCCCCCGATCTGCGCGAGCCATATCTCCACCACCAAGCCCAGGCGCAAGACCACCCCTCTGCTCCCTGAGCCTCACTGGGCCACCTGAGCCCCTCTGCGGCTGTCCTGCCGGCGCACTGCTGCGGTGTCTCTGGAGCCGGCTCACCCCCGCCAATCGAGCCACCCCTCCACCACCAAGCCCACACCCCACATCACCCCGCTGCCGCCTACAGCCTGGTCTCAAGAGAGCTTGCCCACCCACGCCACGGCCAGAATGCCCAAGCGCTGTCCCAAGGGGCTGAGAATGATAAACTGGGTTGCCTTGATCCAGACTTGCGCATCCGCCACCGACTTGCGCCTGTAGCCCTCTACCCCCAGCACCAACTCCCCGTGACTGGAGCCCTTGCGCTGATTGCCTTGCGAGGTGGCCGCGAACTTGCGCAATGCGCTCCACACTTGCACTGTAACTGTCACGCCGCACTGTTCCTACTTGGGGTCCCATCCCCACAGTTGCCTGTGTGTCCCAAGCCCTCCCGGTGGCCGATAGTTCACCACCCGGTCGTCGCCTTCCCGACAGCTGCTCACTGTTAGTTCCGGCACGGCCAGCAACCTCGCCCGATGGGCACGGAAGCTGATGAGATGCTGTATGCTGTCGTGCAACCTGTGTGTGTGTATGCTTATCCTTGCGACTCCTTTGGCACCCCGTAGCCACAGGAGACTGCTCTATGTACCCACGCCGGGGATCAAAGGATTCAGCACGCACTTCGGGACACTCACCCGGATTCTCCGGAGCTCACTAGTGAAGAATGGGACCCCCTAAGCCTCGCTGAGCCACCCGAGCCCCTCTGCATCTGCACCGCCAGCGCACTGCCGCCTTGTGCCTGAAGCCGGTTCATCCCTGCCCCCCGGGCTGCGCGAGCCATATCTCCACCACCAAGCCCACGCGCAAGACCACCCCTCTGCTCCCTGAGCCTCACTGGGCCACCTGAGCCCCTCTGCGGCTGTCCTGCCGGCGCACTGCTGCTGTGTCTCTGGAGCCGGCTCACCAATCGAGCCACCCCTCCACCACCAAGCCCACATCCCACATCACCCCGCTGCCGCCTACAGCCTGGTCTCAAGAGAGCTTGCCCACCCACGCCACGGCCAGAATGCCCAAGCGCTGTCCCAGGGGGCTGAGAATGATAAACTGGGTTGCCCTCATCCAAACTTGCGCATCCGCCACCGACTTGCGCCTGTTGCCCTCTACCCCCAGCACCAACTCCCTGTGACTGGAGCCCTCGCGCCGATTGCCTTGCGAGGTGGCCGCGAACTTGAGCAATGCGCTCCACACTTGCGCTGTAACTGTCACGCTGCACTGTGCCTACTTGGGGTCCCATCCCCACAGTTGCCTGTCTGTCCCAAGCCCTCCCAGTGGCCGATAGTTCACCACCCGGTCGTCGCCTTCCCGACAGCTGCTCACTGTTAGTTCCGGCAACACAGTTGCCGGTGTGTGTGTATGCTTATCCTTGCGACTCCTTTGGCACCCCATAGCCACAGGAGACTGCACTATGTACCCACGCCGGGGATCAAAGGATTCAGCACACACTTCGGGACACTCATCCGGATTCTCCGGAGCTCACTAGTGCCGGTGTGTGTGTGTTTGTGTGTGCTTATCCCTGGCAGTTATCCCTGTGGTGCCATTCTGGCGGGCACTGCCTCTTGGAGAGCTCGGTAGATTCGTCTGTCGTGCTGCGAGGAGAGGCAGAAGGTGGTGAAGTACCTTCTGTGTTTTCCCTTGAATTTTGTGGGGAGCACTTAGGTGCCCGCATGTTTTCTTTTTTTGACATGGGGTGTCCATGCTGTGTGGTGTGACTGCATTCATGACATAACCATGGACCAACAGGTCCCATCCATCGACCGGGAGCCACTGGGGGGCATGCCAGCAGGGTCCGCTTACTCCGTAACCCAGAGACCAACAGTTGTTGGGCGATGATCGGTCACATCGTATCATCTTTCCATGCTGCTTTGCATTTGGGTTGGGAATATGTATGCGTTTGTGGTATCTTGTCACGGCCCCGCCCTGCTCTTGATTTGCTTTTCACATCCACTGGGATGATGATGGGTTGGCTTTTGCTGGCCGATCTCATGCCGTTCAGTGTGTGTGTATGCTTATCCTTGCGACTCCTTTGGCACCCCGTAGCCACAGAAGACTGCACTATGTACCCACGCCGGGGATCAAAGGATTCAGCACACACTTCGGGACACTCATCCGGATTCTCCATGTGTGTGTGTGCTGCTGGTCACCTTCATTTCCCCACAATTTTGGTTGTGATTCTTGTTTTATGGTGGGTTCGCTTT